>CM074500.1:14737330-15006670 GCA_037389245.1 Oryzias sinensis
AGAATAAAAGATTTTCAAACCTGGTCATTTTTCCTCCCCTGACCAAACTTTACAGCTCAAATGATTGAAGGTGTAGCTGAGAGAATCCATCCATCCATCCGTCCGTCCATCCATCCATCCATCCATCCATCCATCCATCCATCCATCCATCCATCCATCCATCCAGCCAACCATCTCTTGTAACATGTTCATTCTTTCACTGCAGACATTTTACCCGACAAACAGCCCCAGCAGTGATAACAATATAAAGGCTCCATCCCATTGAGCTGCTGTTGTGCATGCTGGGTCACCAGCACACCTGGATGTAGTNCCAGCCAACCATCTCTTGTAACATGTTCATTCTTTCACTGCAGACATTTTACCCGACAAACAGCCCCAGCAGTGATAACAATATAAAGGCTCCATCCCATTGAGCTGCTGTTGTGCATGCTGGGTCACCAGCACACCTGGATGTAGTGAAGTCATTGTTGATGTCATTAGCTGCAACCGAGCCTTTCTGCTCTGACATGTCAAAATGTGCTGCAAAAGCTCCTTTGCTATCGGAATAGCCTTACTTTTTTTTTTTTTTTTTTTTAAGAAAGGTCATTCAAAAATAAGGACTGCGTATGGAGTTTTTTTTTTTTATCTTGAGGTTTTTCCTTACCGTCTGGTAGTGCATGCATCTATAAATATTCTTCAATGTGCCACAAAGCAACTTATTATATTTGTTCTTCTTCTTTTCTGCTAATGTTTTAGTATTTTCTAGAACAAATCCAGAACTATACCTTCATCGATTTAGTTTCTTTCACCTCAAAGATGCACAAAATATTATCACCAGCAGCCTTCAAGAGTACACTCCAAGAAAACACAGGGGTTAATGACAGTTTTAAATGGCTCTAAATGTTCATCTAAAGAAGAATCCAGAAAGCCTGAAGATTACGTAAGAGGCTACTCTTACCCTAAAATCCTTTTTCTTTTTCTCAGTTTTAGACAAAATTGCATTCTGTTAGCTATACAAAAACAGTACAGTAACCATTGTCAATAAAGGACTGAGCTAAGACTGAAAGGTGGAGATGTGGGATATGTCAATGTTCCTCTGCTATAGTGACAAAACATCTAATCATTTTGACCTGCAGTGCCTACACAATGCCAAAGGGACGAAGTCTTTTGGGGGCACTAACTGTTTAAATGAAAAGGGAAATTAGTTTTGAAAGTGATTTTTAGAGAGATATGACTTGCCCAGGTGAACCATGGTGTTGTGCGAACATACATTATTTTGGCAAAAGCACAGAGTGTTGAGAATGTCCGGTCTGCTTCAAGAAATGAGCCAAAGCAATTGAGAAGGGTCTTTGCCATTTTGGTGGCACAGACTCTTTCTTTACATGGGAAAGGATTTAAGTTTTGAAGCATGACTGAACAGTTACGGGAGATATATTAGATTTTGCAGTGAGCTATAGTGTTGTGCTGGCGAACTGTAAGACAGTTTTGCCAAGCAGAATCTTAGAATTTTCAGAATGTAATATCTGTTTCATGAAATGAGCCAAACCAATGGAGAAAAACTGTAATATCATGTCATGTGGTTACATCAACTGAATTTGGTGGAAAGAGTTGAAGCCACACATTTTCAAAAATCCCCCTTGGAGCATTAAGGCATTTCTCGCAAATACAGTTTTTTCAGTCGCTTTAGTGCAATTCTCAGATCAGAATTGAAGTTTGCAAATACGTGTGTGCATTTCTCAACACAATTTGTACAAACAATAAACACTATGGATTTATTGCATAAGCCTGTAACTTGCTCAAATCTTTAGTTCATCTTTCAAACTAAGTCTTTGTAATCATTGAACATGTCAGTGCCATCAAAATGTCAGAATCCTTGTGTCATTGTCTATGAACAAGACAGTCAAATTACTTATTCATGTTGTCAATATAACTGTGTACTTTAGAGGGAGGTTCTGATGTAAATTATGGCTAAAGTTTGGATGAAAATTATTGTAAAATTTAAGTTACACCTTTTTTGTTTGATTGCAAGAGACTGGACAAGATTCAGATTTACACTTTTATTGTTCATATTGTAATTTGACAGTTACATGTCATACCAACATAGAAAAACCACTGCAAACAGTAACACAAGGGAAAAAAGATAGGACAATATTCTGTACAACAGTACAGGCAGTGCAGTAGGAATTGGTGTGGTCTTCCTACACCTCTTGTCGTTCCTGTATGTTAGGCCACAAATTCTCATCCACATCACAACAATATCCTCTCTCTTGTAATGCACAGTGAAATATGTTTGTCCATTATGAAAACTTGGTCAACCATTTTTCAGTTAATGACGATGAACTAAAGACTACGAGTTTTGAGGAGTAAGACTATTGCGTGAACTATATAACCACATTTCGATCCAAGCGTGACATAAACAATTGATAATGTAGCAAAGAGCAGAGAATTGTACATAATCATTTGCATGGATGTACCAAAGCAATTGCAACTTGTTCAAAGAAGTGAGAAACTGCTTATATGATGTGCACAAGTGACATCATGATGTGATGATTGAACAAATAGTTTTGGGAATTTCATTCTGATCTGAAGATTGTACTAAAGCGACTGAGAAAAACTGTAATATGAATCTCATTACCAGAGAGCAACTCAGGACTTCAGTGCGTCACTGTTTCTCACAGATGCTTCCATGTGCCTGCAGTAATGACATCCAAGCACCTGTTATGGCACAATGACCTCACTGTAAAGAGCCTGCAGTGAGGTAAGTCCAGTGTCATGGCTGCTGCTGTACATCATGAAAAATAGAATGAATTTTTATGCATATGAAGCAGAAAAAGTACAAAAGTTCAAAATTGAACCATTGTTTTTGCCTTGTTGATCTCCTAAAGTAGCTTATTTACTTTAGTTATTCTCAACAGATGCTCAGGTTTCAGCATCTTGATAAGTCAAAACAGCTTGAAGTTCATTTAAAAAAAGGAGCCAACTCATTCTGAAACCATGAGTTTTTTTATGATTAGGCTTGAGGTGAAGCCCTTTTTAGTTTTGTAATAGATTTACAGTAATTGGCAAGATACCCTGCCACTTTGTCTTATTCTCACCCTGACAGCTACACTCCAGAGAGCTCCTCTCATATTGTCTGCAGGAGTAAACTCAGTCAGGTAATATCTGGTTGTCATGTGACATTCATCATATCCAAGAGCTCCACAACCACACACACTCCAGTGCTAAGATTTTTCATTGTGCTGAATTTGACTTCATGATAACAAATGGTTCGCAGCAGGGCTCTCAACTGTCAACTGGACATTCCTTTTGGTCATACTTTAATAAATTTGTTGCACAACATGACTCTTACAATATTTCCATTGTTAAAGTTACTTTACTTGATTTACTTTGGAAGTGTTGGCTAATCAGATCATATACAATTTGTATTTCTTCTGATCCATGAACCAAAAACATGTTTGTTTATTGTCAAAGATAAGAGGCTTCTGCTGAAAAAAGGGAAAGTTTGAATAACTTTTTCCAATGACACTCTTCATAATCCAGAGTAAGGAAGAAGATTAGTTTTGAAATAAATCAGTTGAGTCAAATAATGAAGTTATGGCAAAGAGCATAGTGGAAGCTATAAGCTGAAGTAAGAAGTGAGCGTTTGTGAGCAACAATATGATGTCAGACCTAGAGAGTGTAAAACAAATTAATTCTTTGCTTTTAGGATGCTACTGGAGAAATACAGAGAAGGTCAGGAGGAGCTGTATTGTGTCTTTGTAGATCAAGGAAATGTCTGATAGTGTACAAAACATTTAGCTGTGGTTTGTATGAGAAAATCTGGAGCAGCAGAGTAGTATGAAGAATATTTTCAGGATATGTATCAGAGCGGTAAGGTGTTTGAACAGAGGAGTTCAAAGTTGAAATGAGTCTAAGCCAAAGATCTTCTTCAAGCCCCTTCTATTTGTTGTGGTGACAGACCAACAGATGAGGTTAGACAGGAATCTTCATAGACCATGATGTTTGCAGATGACATTCCATTGTCAGAGCAGGGAGCAGGTGGAGGAACGTACATGGAGGGGTTTGCTCTTGAAAGGAAAAAAAGTCAGCCCAAGAGAGTATCTGTGTGTAAATGAGAGACTCATGTGGACACATTAGGTTACAGGGGAAAGGTGGGAAAGTAAAGGATTGTGAGGAGTGGTGGAGCGATGTAGAGAGAGTCTTGTGAAATAATGAGTAATCAGTTGGATTTATTCAACTATTGCACGGCTTAGTTTAGTTTTTTTGATTCACCACTCACATGTTAAACTGCTTTCCTGCATTGAAACATAGAACATTTGATTGTTATGATTTTTTTTTACCTTTTATAGATTAATTTAAAATCAGCCCAAAATATTTTGAAAACTATCTGAAATTAGGGTTTCTAGAACTTTTAAAAGAAAACAGTTAAACTTTTGAAGTGTCATTCCCTTTGTCTCCTTTATTTTTGTAATCACAATTAAAAAAAATTAAGGACCATTTTGTATTACTGTAAGAGATATGTTAATTTGTGAATGTTGACAAATTTAATTTTTTAAAGAAAATCCATCGACACAAGACCTACACTTCTCACTCAACTGTAATTTGGTTGTGCTACTCAACTAATTAGTTTGATTAAGTGAACATTATTTAGTTTATTTACAATGGATTTTTTTGTGTTTTTATAAGGGATATTTTCATTTGGCCAATCTTAAAGGGTGCTTACATAAATCTATAAGCCACAAATTTGTGCTGCAATCTATACCAGTTTTCATGTAAATTATTTTACTATTATTTTGTGACTTTCTCGTTCATTTTTAAAGCTCTTCTGGTTCTATTTTGGCTCTTTAACATGGGTCAGAAATTATTTTTCTAAACTTTATTTAAAAAACAAAACAGAAAACGCTCTTGCTCGTCCCTTTCTTGACGCTGATTGGCTGCGTCCGTCCGGAAGAGGAATCTCGGACCGCAAAGATGTCCGCGCATGTTTGAAAACTTGCGGTTGCCTAAATCCGTACTTTTGTAACTCAACCGGCTCGGTTTTATGTTTGTACAGGTAGCGATATTGTGCTCAAGCAAACCCCACAAAAGGAAAAGACGAGCACTCCACTGCAAGAGCCAGACGATTCCGTATTATCAGGTTAGCTGCTAAAATTTCTTCCAGTAAACTCAAGCTAACGGAAGCCAGTATTAGCTTGTGTGCTACCAGAGAATATGCGAAGCGACAAGCGTTCAGCATGTTTTCTTACCTTTTCTTAGCTTATGTTGCAGTGGAATTATTTTTAAATCTGACATAAGTCACATAAGTAATATTTTTACGTTGCAATAAACACGTTCATTTAAAAACCTAGTTGTTTCGTGAAACATTTGTGTCCAGCTATAAGCTAATCATCATCATGTAGTGTTGTTTTGTAACAAAATGCTATCTTTATTCGTTAACGTTAGTGTTAATTAGCATTTAATCGAGGTCGCATGCTTTTATATACATATGTATGATTTATGAATATATTAAGTTAAATGATCACGATAGTCTTTATAACTGTACTTGTCAATTTAATCTGACAGTAAACAGTTGCAGAGCTCAAATTATTTTTATTAGGGTTTAGTAAAATTAACTACACCTCAATCATCTTTATCTTGACACATTTTTTTATTCTAATACATTTTATAATAATAATAATTATTATAATACTATTAAAATAAAAGAAAACGTACCTTTTGCTCACTGTTATGGTCTTATTCAAAATAAAATGTATTGTTCTGATGGATAGAAAGATACATATTCCCTTTTTTCATGTGCAATATTAAACGTTTTACTTTTGTCAGACATTAAAATTGTTAAAAATATTTTTCTTACTTAGATTCATTCATGTTTTTGTCCTGATATCTTCTCAGAAATAATGCTGAAATCTGGAACTCATGTCGGAAGTCGTGTATGAAGAGACAGCCACGATGATTGCCGCAGGGGAATTGCAGTCGTTTGTCCCGTTTGGCCGTGAGCACTGTAGGAACCATCCAAATGCTTTCAACCTGCAGCTCAGAGAGCTCCAACCTGCCTCCGAGCTCTGGTCATCAGATGGTGCCGCTGGCCTGGTAGGGTCCCTGCAGGAAGTTAGTCTGCAAGAAAGAGAGAGGGTGAGATTGAATTGTCATCCCTCTTTTGCACTTGTTCAATTTTGTTAATTTTATTAATATTTTAATGATTATATCTATATAGTACTTAACTTTGCACCATTTGAATTTATAATGTTTCATGTTTTGTGCATCTTAACTGATGTGATGTGAATAATAGGAACACTGGCAATTAAGAAAAGGCAGCACTGGATTCAAAGAAGATGATGTGGAGTTTGAAGAAGAGCTCTATGCGGCAGGCAATGTGGTTGTTTGGAGCAAAGGAAGTCGGACACAAGCCTCCAGTGTGTACAAGGCCTTCACAGTCGATAGCCCAGTGCAGCAGGTCAGTTACTTAAGTTATTTCATGACCAATGATACGATCCCTTTAGCAGGTGTTTTAAACTTTGTAAAAAATATATATATACATATTCTCACAACATCCAAACTTAACTAGCAGTTTCTGTCAGGTATGCACACAAACAGATGTAATTCTTTTAAATTTTGGGGTTAATGCTTTGTTTTACTGTCTGCAGGTTCTATGGTGCAACTTTGCAGTTCCTCACAGCATTGATGGTACTGTATCATTAAAGATGGTTTGTTTTAAAGACCCACTCTGATCATATTTTAATCTATCGTGTTTCCAGTTGTCTTTAATTATGATTATGTTGTTTTTAATAAAAAAAAAGAAAAGAAAACAAAAACCTGTCATTTTTTTGGACATACGTAGTTTCTGCAAAGCAACAATAGTTAATTAGAAATTAGCATCTGAGTTGTGGGGGGGACTACTGGTACTCACAATGTTTTGAATAAAGAAATGCCCAGGAATGCATTTTTGAGCTTAATTTTCTTAATGTAAGTCTTTCATCGTCAAAAAAATGCCTCAAGAAGATGTTTCATTTCATTTTCATTTATTTATTTGTTCCTTTCATGAAAATTGATGTCATAATGTTTACATGCTTGTCTCACATATTGAACATTTTCATGATTAGAAGGGAGCAGAATTGAAGAATACAATTCTTATGTTAAAAACATAATTTTCATCAGGATAGGTCTTTAAAGGCGTGCCTTTTCTGTTATGTCAATTTTCCCATTATTACGCAAACTGAAACCTTTTTTTTTTTTCTCCAGAAGAAGATTTTGAACATACAGTGTGTATCGTCCAGAGCAGCTGTGTTAACGTTCACAGTGTGACTGGAAAGGATTTCCTCTCACCACTGCCTTTTCAGGTGAGGGGTAGACTTGCCTTTTGGGTTAAAATCATCAGCGGTTTAGCAAATTATTTAGATTTGTACATTGTTTTTTTTTTAAATTAACTATACATTACAGTAGTTTTAGGCAGATTTTGACGTGTTAAATTTTTTATGTATTTCTCATCTTTTCTCCAGGTATCAAACGCTTGGGCAACACAATTTGGTTTGTTATTAGAGAGAAAAAGCACAGCAAACGACACTCAACTTGGCTCCCCTGGGTAATGAATGCACTGCACACTCAAAATGTTTAAATGCACAAGCTTAAGGCAAACAGGAAAGGAATGGTTATCCAGGCCCCCTACACAAGCTGTTAGATTCAAAATTTCAAACGATGTGTAAAAAAGCCTTTAAACTGCAGAATAATCTGAAAACGCAGGCATCTACTTCCATCTTTCTTTGCTGCTGATTTTCTCACGTATAAAGGTTTTTTGTCTTACAGAGAAGCTCTGCCTACATTATTCAGCATGCTACATCCTCTAGATGAGATTGCACCAGTGGTGTGTAGGTCTGGAGGTAGATAAAACACAATATTAACTTGTTTCTCTCCTCATTTCTTAAATCATGACTTGTTTTTGCACAATAATTGCAGGCTTGATTCAAGGCTCCTGTGTACAGTATGCATGTGACTCCACCATGAAGGTCCTGTTCACTAGCAGCCAGCCCTCTATGGTTGTATCCTACGACCCCATGCAGGGAACACACTCTGTCTGGGCTTTGCGGAAAGTTACACACGATGTAAGGGATCTCTCTGAGATTCATGAAAATAGAAATCTGCACTGCTGCTAATTTGACTATTTTTTATCAGGAACGTTCTACAGTCTTGAGATATCCAACAGAACCAGGTGGGACACTGCTGGGTCTGATGGCTTCTGGATTCCTCACCTCCCACTTGCGTAACACGTCTCGCCTTGATTCACCTGGTGGCTGTGGGGCAGCTGGCGGCCCAGGAACAGGATCAAGGTACAGAAAATGAAATCATGAAAGTACCTCAGAAATTTTATGCAATCTTTTTAGTGTTTTTGAGATTTAGTTTGGATTGACCATCTTTTTGAGCAGTACTTGGATCTGAGTTTGAAGTGCAGCAGGTTGTCTTGACCAATTTTACATGCTGATGCATTGATTTGCTGCCTTGTTAACATTTTCTGTTGGAGACACTTGAACAGGTGTATCTTATGTTGTGGTATTAGAGTGCAAACTATACTTTTCTTTGTGGTTTTGAGGCAGATCTTATTTTAACTTTGATGATGAAAATTAAAGCAATTTAGTGATGACATATTTTTTGAGTTTGACCCTTATAGCATGTCTAATTTTTCTTGTTATTTTTCTTGTTTTGCTGTTTGTCCAGTTTTGCTGTTGGCTCTCCTTTGCACTACAGCATTCTGCACAGTCATCAGAGCAGGATTGTGACATCTTCACCTGGAGTACACTCCAGAGTACATTCCCCAAACATTTCCAACATGGCTGCATTAAGGTGATTGAAACTTAATTTTGCATGTATTGGTCAGATAATTGCTGATGGGGTAAACAAGTATTCTTACAATAAGGAAGTCCAGCATGTTCCCATATGTCTGACTTATTTGTGTTAAATATTTGATTATTTCCCCATGTCCTTTCATCTCAGCCGTGCCCACTCTCCAGGGATGGCAGCTCCGTCCTTTACGGGGGCGGCTCGATTCAGCCAGTCCTTCAACAGCCCGAATTCCAGGGGGCACCATGGCTGTTTACCCTCTCCTAACAGCACTTTGAACGAGTCAATGCTGGTGCCGGAGATGGAGCCCATCATACCCAACCTCTGCATGGAGCAGCTGTGGAGTGAGACTGTCACTGCAGGCTGTCACAGGTAAGAACAGCAGTGCAGTATTCACGTGCCTTTAATTCATTTATGGCAATGACTGCTACTAGTTGCAATCCTTAAGTGTATCTTAAGTGTATCTTTTTCTTCTGATGGATTGTTTATTATTTCTTAGTAGCTTTTTCCAGATGCGGATTCCTCCTAAACATAAACTCAAGGGAAAATACCTCTCTCTCTCTCCATCTATATATATCTATAATGTATATAATTCAATTATCATTACATATAGTAACTCTCAGACTATCATACACATACTTTTTTTAAGTTAAAAAATTTTAAGGGCAAAAGATAAATCAAAATAAGTACAGTGTTCTCTTGTTTATCACGCTGGTTGCGTTCTAAAGATAATGTGCTATAGGTGTATGCAAAGTAGGATTATATATGTTTTAAGGCTGTAATACGCTTCACTACACACTATGTTTTTCTAAGACAGACATTAACATTTTTACTCTTTTTTTTCTTGTTTAAACTCTCAAATTTCAAACCTTTGCGTTTGAAAAATGTAACTCTGGCGAGTTGAACACATTCTGAATAGGAGACAGAGCATGGAGGAAATTGATTGACCAGGCCTACAGCCAATCAGGATGCAGAACACAGTTTGTTGTGGAATAAAAAGAGCTCGCAAAAGCACATTGTAAAAAAAATCTGTGAAATAGCGAGAAAAGTGAACTGCAATAAAGCGAGGGAACACTGTAACAAGCATTTGTCTTCTATCACAACCTTTTTATTTTCCTCTATAGGTTCTGGTTTCCTTTTGTAGCTGTTATAGTACAATTATGGTGCTGTTGTCTCAAATGAATAATCCTTGTCCAGGGAGATGAGCAGCCAAGCATCCAAAGTGTTTATTACTTCTGACCTCTGTGAAAACCACTACCTCTGTTTCCTGGTGGAATCTCATCAGCAGCTCAGGTAAACAAATAAAACTTTACATCCTAAAGATTTTCATTGCTGTTGCACCTTAGAGGCAACTTTTGAGAAAATGGTAAAATACAAAAAATGTTTTTTGATCAAAAATGAATAACTTCTGTAACATCCTTCCCCTAATCAGGTATCTTTCATTTATCTTTTTTTTTTCCACAGATGCGTAAAATTTATTGAAAGTAACGATTCGTCTCAACTCATCTTCCCTTTGGTCACAGCAATTCCTGCCAAGGATGCAGAACCTTTGGAGGTATGAATTCATATTTTTTTAAAATTTGAATTAAATATGATCAGTGTTTGCACCTTCTTTTTAATGTATGTTTCAACATGTGTTATACCTGCTTTTTTACTGACTAAGGTGAGGGTATTAATATTCATGCTACGGTACTTTAAAAGTGAATAAGATCACCTTTGTTCCCTGATCTGATGCTTGGTTTGTACTTCAACAATTCTTCCTAATACAGCATGAGCCCGTGCCATGTGGCCTGTAGAAAACATCAATAAAAACAGTTAAAATTTGGTTTCGATGGAATGAGGTGATAGGGTTTAAGTAATTTATTCTCAAGTTTTGATAAGAATTTGTAACTGTTGAAATTCAAAAGCTGAATTGGTTTTGACTAAACCAGGAGTCTAAAACCTTTAACACTAATAAAGGAGCAATTTAGGCCACTTTCTGACTAAAACCCAACCAGAACCAAAATCCCTCTTCACCATTAAAACATTTTTTAATTCTTTTGTAGCCAATTAGCCATTTATTTATAAAATAAAGCTTCTAAATATAAACAATAGTTACATTTTAACAATGTTGGACTTTTTTTATGTATTTGACTTTAAAATTGGTTTACTTTTGAAAGTAGCACGTACAGGTTCCTTTCAAAATAAAATACACCCAGTGTCAAATAATATCCTCCTGCTGCTCCAGATTTGCTTGAATTAAAAATGCAAAAAAGCGAGTCTAACATGGTATTTTCTTATTTTTATGACATTGGTGTGCTGCCATTCTTTTTCTCTTTGTTTACTATAGAAAACAACTATGACAGTTAGCATTCTTAAAAAACATATATACATATAAATACAATAACAGTATGTATTTTAAGAACTTTTCCTCTGAACATTAACTAGATACTGTTGTGCAGCAGAAGATAAGATGTTGCTGTTTGTCTATTCTAATTATAAATCAATTCAATAGTAAATTAAACCTTTTACCACCATTTAGCTCAGTTATCTATCTGACATGTTAAAAATCTAAGCACAAAAGACAAAACTTAATTAACCAAAAACAAATTAACCAAAACTGCGGACCAATTATTTGCTTTTTTCTTTAAAGCCAAAGAGCCACAATAAGGGGATAAAAGAGCTGCATGTGGCTCTTCATGTATACGTTTTAGACCCCTGAACTGAACAATCCGCATTAAAGTGTTGATAGCTAAGTTAATTTGTTTGTCTGTCTTTGAGAACTGCATGTTTTTTTTCATCTTCAGAGTATAAATGCCATGTTGGTTCTGGAGGCCTGTGGTAGCTTGGTTCTTTACACAGGAATCACCAGGGTAAGTGTTGCTACATGATATCAGTTTAATACAAAGATGCTCACATATGAACCGTTCCTTTAAATCATTGAGACGGGATCTCTGTGTTGTGGTCTTAAGTTTGGTTTGGTTTTGTGCCCCTAGGTCAGTAAAGTGTTCGTACCTGGCCTTCTGTCACCTTCTTTCAGTTTAAGTAGCCAGACCCCCCATCTGAGCACACCTCTGGAAAATGTTAGCACACCTGCTAATTCCAGCCGCAGACACATTCAGAGACTTGAAGAGGTACCAGCTTATGCTGCAATTTTACTGTTTTGGTTTTGCCAATATGCTTTTGGATTTTTTCTTTTAAGTTACGAATTAAAGTATGGAAGTTTAATTATTCTTTTCCTTTATGTATATGTTATTTTCTCTGAAGTCACTTAATATTATTAAAATGGTATCTGTCTGTTTTTCTTAGGACAACATGCCTTCACCCCTATCAGATGGTAGAGGTCCAAACATTAAACACCACGAGGCTTCATTTTTAGAAGATTACATCTTTCAGAAAGCTACACCTAACATTCAAACTTTGCGGGATCCTGTCTTCAACAGAGTGACTCTGGTAGATCTGTTTTTGTTGTTTGGATTAGTATAAAATAATTAATTTTTTATTTTCTTTAAAAAATGTTCCCTCCCAGAGAGTTTAATTAATTACGGTAGTTCTCCTATTTTCTAAATATTGCTAAATAATATCATTAAGATCTTAGAAATCAAGCTATGTATAACTTTTACTTTTGAAGTAATTCTATTAATTTTCAGACAAACTTTTGTTTGTATGGAAAGAACTCCTAATTACTAGTTACTTAAACTAACCCTGCTTTGGTCAGTTTATAAAACTAGTTATAAGATCTGCTTTACTTAACTGTATTGGTTTTGAAATTAAATTTGAATTGATTCAGTATTTAGTCTGACTTCCTCAGGCGAAAACAAGACAATGCAAGGCTGCATTTTTAATTGTTTTATTAAATTTATTATTTTAATTTCTCATCTCATTTCAGAAGTAGCAATTTAATTAAGGAAGAAGTAAAAGTAATGTAGAAGAGAACAAAAGACATAAAAAAATCAAACCAATTATTTTTTCAAATATATTTCTATATCTAGTTTACTTTTTTCTTTCTTTTTATTTTTATCTTGATGTGCCATGGGAAGTTGCATAGTTGTCTATCTATTAAAAACTTCAGTCTATTACTTTTCATAGCTTTGTTTATATTTCTTAAAAGGATATAATTTATTTCCAAATGTAGTATTTGTTGTACTCATCCCATTTAGTTAATTGTTATGTTCTGGAATAGAAATGTTTAACTGAGGTTGATCCTTTTTTCTTTACATATAAAAAGTATTAAAATAGTAGTGAAAATTAGACAATACCAAAGGAGGGACATTTCCCATATTTTTCATTTTACAACCTAAATAAAACAGTAATTTTTCAACGTTCCTTTCCTCGTCAGCACCGTGTGTCATTCATGTGAAATTCTGACCAATTTGTGAATGAGAACCAGGAAACAAATCCGTGTTTGTGGCCTCTGGGTCCGTTCAGTCATTATTCATTCCTTAAAGCCCCAGGACTGTAGAAAATGACGCTGACTCTTCTTGCTCGCACACAAATTGCCATAAAACCTTCAGTGAAAAACTGTCAAACAGTCTTCCGGCTTTTGCTCTTTTGACTCTGTTATTTGCCATCTCTTTGAGGCATTGACACATCAATCTGATGACTAATTGTTGCCAGTGCAACTCAGTTGGGATTTTCAGAGCATGGAATTTTTGCAGATGGGTTCATTCGTTTTGCTTGGTTTAAATTGCCGGAAACATAAAATGTAGACACTTTAGTGTCCTTTCTGTAATGTTAAGACGAATTTATTTGGTTGTTTATTTTATAAACATCCACATTTCTCATTAAATAACCAAATTCTCACTGCTTTATAGAATCTGCTAACTTTTGGCATTGCTCTATTATTCACTGAAATATGTATTTTAAAGTAGTATCACACCAGAAATTTAGAAATTCAGTAAAATATCCCCTTTGGGTTGTTAACAGTTTACCGTAGTTAGAACAGTTATTACTGTGTGATAAGAAATTATCATTAAGCTTCTTAAAGCAAATAAATGAACAGCTATAAAATCAGGGAAACTACAGCGGAGGGCGTTGCCAAATGAACTTTATGTGCAATATTTTTCCATAATTCTGTCTTAAATAAAATCTTATTTCAATTGTTGTTACTGTTACCTTGATAAAGATTAATTTACAGATAAATTTGTTTTATAAAAGCCTTGACTACTGTTTTCATGCTGTGGTATTCCATTTGCTATTCAATCGGATAGTTTTTTCATAAGACATTTCATTTTTCATGTCACAATTGGAAAAGGACAATTGTTTAAAATCAAATTGATGAAGGAATAATTCAATTTAGCTGCTTTGGTTACGGGCTGCACTTCTAAAAAGCAGAATGCTGTGACATGCTGCTTGTAGAAACAAAATTATCCTGGCATGACAATGTTAAAAATCTGAAATATTCTTGGCAAACTCATCTACGTTTGTGTGATGTCTCAAGGAACTGAGCAGTGGCTCGATGCTGAGGATCTCCATCCCTGAGATTGCCACGTCTGATTTGGGTAAGCGAACACCCACACTGGGCACACAGATGTATTTTAGACTTAGTGGTTTTTGTTGGTTGGGAATGGTATCTGTTGTTAAAATGTTTAGTTTTTCCATGTGACCACACACTTACATTACTGAGTCACAGCACTCAGGTCATTGAAATTAGGTTTGAGAGCCGCTCTGTGTTTTCAAAATGACGTATAACCCTGTTATATTGAGGATACCCTTAAAAGCCTCTCACACACAAACACAGATGTGCATGCACCAAACCATTATTAATGATTAATGCACAGTCCAAGTGTCCATATCTCTGATAATTATCAATAAAAAAAGGACTGTCGCATGTTTTACTGTTAATTATTAATGATTATTACAAAAAAAGAGTTTTTGCTGTTGTACAATTTTTGGGTTTGATGAAGCGACTTATATTTTTGGTAATGATCACATGTTGTTGTTTTTATAGAATAGGTACATCCTTTATATTTTGAAATGTTCACCCGTATCTGAATCACTGTAACTCTCTTTGGGTGATAGTTTATCAATGGATTATCCTTATTAAACACTGTGATGTGTGCAGATCTATGTGTGTGCACTCTAGGCAATTTAAAGAAAGATAATTTAAAAAGCATGTACACAAAGATGGTAAAATCACAATTAAATAAATGAAAACATACTTTCTATGGTTTGTACATGCTCATTTTAAATCTTTCTTGGTCACTTTGAGTTGTTGTCTCTGCCATCCTTACATTCTTCTTAGACTTGCCAAGCACTGTTCCTCATTATTTAGTAATCGATCGTGCGGATGAACCTTCCTCCCTTTAATTAAATGGCATTTATCCACCTATCCCTTGACCTTTCCTGCTTTGGGCGTCTAATTAGGATTGCGGGGTAATGTGGACTACAGAACTGATTGGTCAGAGATGTAAGGGGACATAGGTTGTCTAATTATTCTTGTGGAGATAATTTTTCAATTTCCTTTTTTTGTTTTATCTCAAAGTTAGGTTTAGATTTTTTGGCACAACTGAATGGATGTCATCAAAAACTGTGTTTTCTAAAATCTCTCTCTATATAAATTCTATGTATTTAGTTATATATTCTAAATATTTGGTATTTATTATGGTATTTTCAATTTCTGAACATATAAATCCCAACTTTGTATGAATATAAATTAGGTACCATTAACACAAAATCTGCAATGTCTAAGCTTTAAAATAAGATGTGAATGACCATTTTTGAAATGAGGTGGCAGAAAGTCACACCCTATCTGGATGGATATTTGGTTTTTTGGCTTATAACGTCTATATTAACACTAACTTAAAATTAAAATCCCTAAAGTAAACAAACTGTGCATTCTTAGGGAAAGAAAACTGAGTATGGCTGACACAAACATGAAGAATACTATAAACCTAAAGTATTTAAATCTGTCTGATTTTCTGCCAATTTTTTTATTTTTTGCTCTGAATGTCTTTCAGTGAGGAACTGCCTTCAGGTGATTCGCTTTATTCTTCCCAAGGAAGTAGCCATGAAGGTCAGTGGAATTTGAGTTGCTGCAATAGTGTGACTAAAATGTGTTTTTTGGTCTATCCTGAATCATCAAAACATCCACTGTGCATAAAGTATGGAGGAAAGAATTGTTGTTTTCTGAAGAACTTTAATGGTTCAATAAGCTTTCCTTGAGGAGTGTGTTTTTGGGTGCTTTTTGCTAACTTGTATGTAAAATATGCAGGTTTTGGTAAAGTGGTACAACATCTACAATGCCCCCGGTGGTCCCAGTGCTCATGCAGAATGGAACCAGTTTGTCACATGTTTTATGGCGTTGATGGGCTACAACACAGAACGCCTTTCGTGGACCCAGCATGTGAGTCAGGCTTTTTTCTTTTGTTTTAATCTCAATTGGCTTTCACTGCTGTGAGCATTTCAATGCGTTATTTGCAGCTGGTGTACCATAAGTCTTATTTCGTCTGTTATATGACAGCTTGTGCCTTGATCATCTTCTTTGTGCATTGCTCTCTCCCCAGCTGCATTTTGAAGTTCCTCTTTCACCTGTGATCGCAGCCAAGAAGGCTCGACCTTCAGACGGAGGATCTGATGAGGTTGGTCACCAAACTGAAATCCTATGATACTAGATTTACATTTAAAGTCTCACTCCCACCATCTTTTGATCTATTGTAAAAGAGATCCTAGTGTTTTTTTTTAATATAATTATGCAGTTTTTAGCCAAAATAAAATAAGCCTCTGCTGATATCCCATCATCCCTTTGTTTACACTCTCTCCCGCTAGCTTACAGACCCACACAACCCCAAGCTAACATTAGTGGTGCCGCAGAAATGTTGAGCAATATCAATGATATCCAGATGTACAGTTTTAAGCTGGATGCCAGCTCAGTCGAAGAAAATTTAAGATGTTAATAGATGTATTTGTCTGCAATTGAATGCATCAGAATGGAGTGGAGTAGAGAAACTTAAGCCTGCACATTTCAGTTTCTGGACATTTTCAAACAGCACTTTTCCGTCTGCTCATGATTCATCCCTATTTAAATAAATAAATACTCAGAAACTCAGTTTTAATCTTAAATTCTTTTGTCCTCCACCATAAGAAAATGCTACAAGAACATGTTAAAAACACCCAAAACACGATTAGTGTTTAAGGACTGCAGTACTATTAGTCTGTTAATAGGAAAGTGTAGAATAGTTAACACATAATCACTGCCTTTTGTCACAACTGCATTATAATAAACAGAGTGTTTTATGCTTTTATTTAAAAAGCATAAAACACTAGGTTTTATTTAAAAACCAGCTAGGTTTTTAAATAAAAAACCTAGCTGTTTTTTTAGTTAAAAACCAGCTAGGCAAAAAGGATAGAATATGTTTTGACCATTAAAGTTAAATAAATTAACTTAAAGTTCTTGTTCAGAACATGAAAGTAGGTTGACCATAGTGTGTAGCTTTCTTTAGTAAGGAAAAAAAAGCATTTTTCAAGTAATTTTATTTATATTTGTAATTATTATTTGCATTTTTTAAATTGATATTTCATACCCATTATGATATATTGTTTTATCTTGGTTTCTTTTTCATAAAGATTAACATTTATAACTTAATTTCATTTATCATCTGTGATCCATCTTCTTAATATTGTTTAGTTTTTTAAATTACAATTCTTTTCAGTTGTATTGTCTGAGAACTAATCTTATTACTATGTAACTGCTTTCTCTGTAGGACTGGGACTACTTGATGGCTTCCCATTACCACCAGCAGATGACTTCCCAGTCTGCTTGTGGTGCAGCAGAAACCAGCGGAGCTAAAAATAGCATCAGCACAGACACTGAGAGCTTGTCCCCTGTATGTATCCATTCTTGGCAAATCTTTGTACTTTAATTGTATTTACGCTGTAGGATGGCAAGGTTTTTACATTTTTAGGGGAAAGCAAAGAAGGAAATTGATTTAGTTTGTTTCCCTTTTATTGTGTGGAAATCATTTTACCTCTTCTCTCATTTTTCATTTTTCTCCTGCATTGTTATAAATATTCTGAAAGTGGAATTACTTTAACCAATGAGAGACCTAAGAATGTAAGAAAAAACCTTGTGATTTGATTTTTATTTAAAAAGTCTGTTGTTTTCAATTTTGCTGAATTGGTTTGAATCATGCAACACGACATGACGCAATGCAAAATGTACAAACATGGTTTACACACTTAAAAACTTAATTTAAAACAAATAAAATGTAAGAATAACATAAACAAAGATTAGGTACATATACACAACAACAAAAGAAGAAAGATAAAACATTTTGTTCTTGGTTTTTCTTACATTTTTTTACCTATTGGTTTGATTTTTGGTGCCACTATTTATCACATTTTAAATGAGCTGTCATATCTACCGTACGCAAGACAAAGTTTACATACATCTTTCTAATGGCTGACACCCTGAAGTAAATCATATTTTTTGGAGTATAAGTCGAGGCTTTTTGCATAATTTTGCCCATGAACAACATGAAATTATTTTTTCTTTATTTTGAATTTTTTGGCACCTGTGACACTTGCTCCAGTGCGACTTATACTCTAGAAAATATGTTAAATGAACAAAAGAACTATACATCTTCAACCCTGCCTACTTTTAAACCTTTCTTGCGGCCGTGGTGCAGCGGTAGCGCGGTCGACCCACGATCGTAAGATTGCAGGTTCGATTCCCGCCTTGCACGCCCATGTGTCAAAGTGTCCTTGGGCAAGACACTGAACCCCACCTTGCCTCTGGTGGGAGGTTGGCGCCAGTGTTTGGCAGCGGAGCCGCCGCCAGTGTGTGAATGTGTGTGTGCATGGGTGAATGGGACTGTGACTGTAAAGCGCTTTGGGCCTTCGTCAGAAGGTAGAAAGCGCTATATAAATATACGCCATTTACCATTTGTTATATTAGACGGTTTCTTGAACTTATTCATCTTTATTTCAAAGAAACAAATTTTAATATATATTTTCATGGTTGAGTAATTAAAATTTCAAAATGGTTGTATATTTTTTATTGCTTTCTCCAATTGTTTATTTATTCGTTTCCAATATCTTCCCATTTTCCTTTAGGCATCGTCTCCTTCCAGTCAATCTTTTAAGTTGGACAGTTCAGCTCTTCTTTTCCCTCACATTCCGGCACTTTTCTACGTACTCCACCTGCTCTATCAGGAGCTGCAGCTGGACGAACTCCACCGTGCCAGGGCTGCCTCTCTAGTCTGCCTGCTTCAACAGCTTGCCAGGTGACTGCCACAGCTCTCTTCTCCAGAGCACAGAAACATTTGTTTCTCCTATTGCAGAGCGACAAAAATTGCATTTGGCAGGCACTAAACAGTGAATCAAGTGTTCAACTCAGATTTTACAAACGAACACGGACACTAAAGAAACAACAGTTCCGGTAACACGAAATGTTACTAAGCAGTGAGGGAACTGTGCAAGTAATTAAAACAAATACAGCCCATTCAATTGTTCCCCTTACAACATTGAACTTTTGCAGCAACAAAAAAAGTGGAACATGGCTCATTGTTTTTGGTTTACGTTCACACAAAACCCCAGCTCTTTAGTGGGGCATGCTGTGAAAAAAACTTCAACAGATTGTCAAGTGACCACTAGGACTGGTGATGATGATAAGGACACAATAGATGGAGTGGGAAAGTGAAGCACCCTTCAGGGTAATTGGCCTGTATTGTTGGTGTGTGGGTTGGCTGTGGATTTTTACAGTCTTTATTCACTTGTTAAAGATGGGGGGTTATTGTTATGAGTTCATGGCATGGGAGACATCGTTGTATTAAACATTGGTTTTATTTACCAACATCTACTCGCATAAACATGCAGAAGCTCTAAATTATCTACATTTGAATATATTTTTTATTATTGTTCATCTATCCAGTTTTGTGCCTGCTCTGTCCGGTTTTAGATTTGTAAATTGAATGAGTTCTGTTTCACCAAGCACATCAAAAACATTTTCTCTTTCCATTTTAGCTTTAGATGAGACACAATATTCCAGTTGAAAACATGTAAACAGCAAATATTTAATCCTTTCTGCAGCAAGAATGCTGCAGAAAAGGTTTAAATCTTTGAAACAAAATAAAGTGAAAAAGTGCTAAAGACTTTGTCATCTCAGTCTAAAAGTTAAGCAACCAGTCTTGCGGATACAAAGGGCTTATTACTAATACTGAATGCCTGCTTTTAACAAATCTTACAAACTATTCAGCTTTACAGCAGTGGCTAAATAGTAATGATTCACTGGTGCTAATTACTTCTGGATTTGGTTGAAGCCAAAAAAACAAGTTAAATGTCACAGATGCTGTTTGAGAATGTCAGGCTATTTTGGGTTTTTGTCGGTGGTCTGCTGCATCTTAGTTCATTCACAGACACTATACATCACCTGGCATGGAGTAAAACTGATGTTTGTGTTAGTGGAACAAAAATAGTCACTCATTGACAATCTTTTCAATTATATATGGTTGATGGATGACTTGCAAAGTTTTTTATTTTTGTGACACATGATTGTTTTTGTTTGTAATTTCAGAGACCTTCAGATGGATGAGTATCTTGATATGTACTGGAGAGACTATCCATCATTAATCAGCTGTTTCACTGAGAGCTGTGTCATTGACCAGGGTAAGACATACTAATGAGTGCCCTAGAAATAAAGATATTAAGTAAAATAAGAAATGATTAACTATCTACCATGCTCTCTTGTGCTTTTATGTATTAATTGTAGTTTTTATCAACAAAATTAAACCTATATGTGCGACCAGTAAGATTGTTTTCATACATTTTTTTGGAGTTGCTTAAGTCTTTGTGAGAATAAGTTTGTATTCATAACATGTGCATTATTTTCACTTTCTCTCCCTCTTTTTGAAAAAATCTCCTCCTCAGCTCTGATTGGTCAGATGCAGCATCCGTCATCAATGAGTTCTGAGCCTCCATGCATTTTTAGCTGGCTTAGTAACTGCCTGAGAGGAGTGAAAAACCCTCCCTTCCCTTACCTGCCCGGCATCTGTCAGCGGACCAGGCTGTTGGTTCTGGTACGGTCAATGCGTATTTGTTTTTTATAAGCAATCAAAGAAATCCAGGGCCCCACTAGTGTTTCAGGAATGAATTAACATGTTTTTAAAAACGTGTATAGATAACACATTTTCAATAACCTGCTTTCTTAAAAAGCTCTTTTTAAGTAAAACCTGCTAGTGTTTGATGAATTAACTGGTTCTATGGTTGTTTAGATTTAACTTTGTTATCACTGATCCTTGTTCCGTCTGCTCTAATGCTATGTTAACACCGGGCATGTAAAGAATGCTCTAAAAGCGCATTCTTGAACATGCAAACGCCTACAGTTGGAGGGGGCTTGCTGTGAAATGTTGAAGTGGTTCAATTCTCTCAAATCTGGCTCCAGGCTTTGTTTTTCCCCACTCTAGTTCGCCATATGAAAAGACTTGGTGTCATGCAATTCTGGCCGGGCACAGACTGCAATCGTTAATTTCTCCACCATGATCCGTTTGAATTAAAAAAGATTTCCATGAATTAAAAGAGATTCCATCCATAGGTTACTACCAAATGTTTTAAACGTGCGTTCAGTGGACGTGCATTTTGTACGTGGAGCCTGAAAACCTTAAAAACCTTGCATAGGTTTTTTTGCTCACGAACACATGAGTTTTGAACACAGAATCCCAAACATGCACATGCGCCTGTTTACTTACACCTTTCATTGAAAGTGGTTGTTTGAACTGAGGCCGGTGTGAATGTAGCGTAAAGCTCAGTTTCTGCAGTGGTTACACCACCAAAAATACAAATTAAATGCATCCCATCAATGTGCTCTATTTCTTTTACACATCAAACAAGGATCACACAGGGCTGTCAATATTTTCTAACCTCTTTAGATTTTTGACTACCTTGAGTGTAAAAGAAGGACAGCTGCTTTAACCTGTAATGTACAAATGTTCACAATATAAAAGTGGACGATTTTATTATTTTTGATGTAAACATGCAAATAAACATAATTTGCCACAAAATGGTGATTTACAAATCTAGAAGTGACTATTTTTGGGAATATAAATACCATTTACGATGTTAAAAGACAGACATACGTTTTACAAATGTATTTCCAGTTCTACAAATATAACTGACACCTACACTCCTTGTACAATAGCTACAAATATGATAATTGTCTTTGTGCTTTCCCCCTTTGTTTTCTAACAGAGTTATGCTCTATATGTTAATGGAGATGAAAATGCCACCTCAACAGATGTATCAAAGTACATTGTCAAGGCTTCTGCAGGTATGTGTTACTATGGTTTTTGAGCACAGAAAGTTTTCAGCTAGTTAAGTAACCTTTTCCTCCACCAAAACTCTTTTTTTTATATCACCAAACTTATTATATGGTAAATGTTTGTTAATGTTGATTTTAGCCAAGTTAAAAACAAAAAAAAGGATACAAATTAAAACTATAGAAACCAATGGCCAGGTTAGTTGTTGATGTGGATTTTTAAATGTAAAAGGAAAAAAGACAAAAAAACACAACAACATATTTTTACTAAAAGAATCTACTCTCAAGACTTTCTGTAGAATGGAGATATCACAAGCTTTTGAGATAAATAATTGGTAAATAAGTGTATCATGACTAAAACTAGTTCGACATCTGACGCCTTTAGGCATAGCTATCAAGGAGCCCCTTGTTGTTTAATGTCAATGCCAGCTGAAGCGCATGATCTTAACAAACAACTTTTGTTACCTGACAGTGTTATGGTTCCCTGCTTCAGGGCTTGCTAGCACTGCTGTCTTTTCATGTGACAAAACGCCAATAACTGAATGACAGTCACTGCTGCCGGTATTTGGTCTGCCATGATTCTGTCTGAACCAGAGTGTACCTGTCACTCCATGACGTTGGTGCTCCCAGAGCGAATTTCATGGTTGCCCCCTCATGGAGTTGTAGTGGCAAAACTAACAAATGCACTTCTATCCTGAGGGTTTCATGAAAATGGTTTCATTTGACAACTGAAAATTGATATTTTCTTATTTCTCAATGAGCCAAAAAATACAGCTATTTACTACACTGCTTTCTTTTTCTTTCTTTTCCGTTTATGTATTTTTAATTGTTGTTGTTTTAGGGCTGAAGTTCTGCACAAGTGAACCACACATTAAAAGGTAAGAAAGACTCAGCAAAAAGGCTCAATTAAGAAATCTTTTTTGTTTGTTTTAGTTTTGGGTAATAAATATATGCAATGAAATTAAAGCTAGTTTTATTGTTTGATAGTTTTAAAATATCTCTTTTTTATTTTTAAAACATCATTTAAGACTAAGAAGAAAGAAAAAGCCTTTTTCCTGAATATTATTGGGTTAAATGATCTGAATGAAGTGACAGGTCAGGGTTGTTATCAACTAAACTAAGATGGACAAATTTGTAAAAGGGGATATTTCCTACTGTTGCTTAGTTCTTTTTTTCATCTGCTCACCGTTTTAATTGTCTTTTGTTTTTAGACAGAACAGTGTGAAAGTTGGGGTTTCCAGTGAAAGTTTAGCAGAGCAGTTGGTGGTGTGGCTCACTTCAGAGGGTAAGAGAAGCATACAGTGTTTTAAAATTCAACATATTTCAGTAAAACTTATCTTTAAACTGAAGTTCACAGGAACATTTCTTGTTCAATGTCATTTAAGCAACCTTAAGTATTCATGGTCATATTTTACGATGGAGTTTTAGGTTTAACACAAAACAACAAAAAGGAATTAAGATAGTCAGTTGTATTAGCATAACAACATTCAAAATGCCAAAAACTGGCCCTCTTCAGACGTCAGCATCACACAGACTTGGAGGAGATCTTGTATTTCGTGGAGGAGGAAAGGATTGGAAGTGGACAGCTGCAGGGATACCGATGGCTTCACCAACAGGCTGCAGATTCTGGAAACTGTAAATTAAACCAGGGAGCTTCCACGCATTTGTAATGAATCAATAAACATTCAGCTTACCTGTTCAATTGAGATTAGTCTGTCTGCTCACTTGCTTCACTATATGCTCATTTCACTTTAATCGCGTAAATTTATGAGAAAAACGTATATTTACGACTTTAAAATCTTGAAATATTACTTTTTTTTTGGTGGCCCTAAAACTATGTCGTAATATTTATAATTTCAGATCTACAATTTAAAAACAATAATAACGTATAAAAGTTTGCTGATTTTGAAATGTTTTAAAGCACAACTTGCTACACGATAGCTTTTCAAACTTAAGCATGTCTTAATTTCTTTTTAACCTTTTGATGTCCAGATCAGCTGTTACATGTTGTCTGTCTCTGTCTCTGGCAAGGTTTCACACTGAAAGACTTGGAGTCTGTCCCTTTTGGTGTGGCTTTGCCTATCAGAGAGGCCATCTATCGCTGTCGAGAGAAGCCCCGCTCTGATTGGTCAGAGGAAGTCTGTTTGCTGATTGGGAGACAGGACTTGACAAAACAAGCTCACAACATGACTCTAGCCAAGACTAAACCTGTAAGTTTGGTGTGAATTTAAATCTTCAGGTAATTTTAATGGTAACATTGCAGATGCAGTATGTTTTTGACTGCTCATAAAAGTTTAAGTGAGGCTGTATTTACTTAACCAAAATTTAAAAGTGATCACATTCACATAGATATGCCTTCATCTTAAAAGCTGTGTTCTTAAACTTTAATCAGGGGAAACAATGTTTGTGTTGATGTATAATAATGTTGTTAAAAGTGTTTGCAAAAGACTTTTAAAAAACGTTTTTTTAATGTAATTTCTTTTTTAATTTCCTAAATAGGAACAAAAAACAGATATTTATCAATAAAATGGTCAATTACCATGCCCTCGTATCAGTTACATATTTCTAAGAAAATATAATTTAACATAGACAAAAATGTATGGTATTTTTCTCTAGAAAATCCTCCATCACATATGATTGTACACATTACGTCATGCATTTTTAGATGTGAGGTTTTTGCTTCCAGTCTGTAGGTTCAGGGCTGTCACTGGAGCCTCCTGCTACAACAGAGGCTGACGAGGAAGAAGATGGGATGTCAGACATAATTCAAGAGGTAATTGGATCATTGAACATGAAGTGTTTGGTCTTACCTCAGGTATTTTCTTTTTCTAGCTTTGCAGAGTATGCATGTTTTTTGTAAATTATGCTGTTTTCTGAGAGATTGTTCTACCCTTTTCTGTCTTCAGGTCACAGGACTAATTTGGAGTCAGGATCTTCGGGTCCAGGAGGTTAGGAGGCTGCTTCAGAGCTCCAGACCGGTACGAGTCAGTGTTGTCCAATTACCTGAGGTTTCTGACCATGAGTACATAGAGGAGAAAGAAAACAAGTGAGTAAAAATAAGGCACTTTCTTTTCCCCCTTTCCAATATATATTTAAAAATGTATCTTTTTTTTTTTAGTTGCATCTAATTTTAAGCTGATTTAAGTTCCATAAATTTCATTTTTTGAGCTAGTTCTGTTTTGTCTCCTGACCTCAGACTCCTGCAGTTATGTCAGAGAACCATGGCTCTTCCAGTTGGCAGAGGCCTCTTCACACTCTTTTCCTATCACCCTGTTCCCACTGAACCTTTGCCTGTGCCGAAACTGAATCTCACAGGTAACACTGTGATACAAACACTAAAAAAATTCTCGCCTTGTGTTAAGTTTTATTGATAAATAGATGCATTTGCACATATTACATGGAACACTACAGGAAAATTAAGTCTAAAAGAATTAACAAAGAAGTTATGTGAGGGGAAAAGGACAAACAATATTTCTGAAGTTACATTTAATATAGCTGTAATAACTTGTGTCCTTTGTATAATTGTTTTCCTGTGTCCATTTTGCTACTTCAGGTCGTGCACCTCCCAGGAACACCATGGTAGATCTTAACAGTGGAAACATAGATGTTCCTCCAAACATGACAAGCTGGCCCAGCTTCCACAACGGGGTAGCAGCTGGTCTCAAAATAGCTCCTGCTTCACAGGTCAGCATGAAACCAGAGCTGCACTGTGTCTTCATTAACTTCTATGGTCACCTTAAAGATTACTTTATTATCCAAAGCCGGAAAATGAATTACAAACATTGTAAATGTCTTCTTTTGGCAATGCTTTTGGTAGTACTGGTACTTTGTCCTCAACTTTGGGCTCTAATTGAGATTTTAACCTATTTATGTTTACCTGTATTTTTCTGACTATAAGCCACTTTGCCACAATGTCGTACTGGAGTATGTCATACTTTAAGGAGAAAAAATGTAATGTTTCTAAACAAATCCACCAAGCCAGGTGTAATGCCACTTTCACACTGAACGCCATTCACGTGTCAAATTCACATCTAATGCTTCTTTTTTGATGCTCGTCAAATTTAATGCTCAATACTTGCCAAAACGTTTGTTCATGAACTAGACACTCCTGTCGCATGTCAAATCAAATGTTTAGCCTCACGAAAACATGGACTGTATTTCTCATTCGCAATGGATGTAAGACACCAATGAAATTGATAAATCAAGTTTATATATTTTGAAGTGCTTTCCAAAAGCTTTGGTAAACATGTCAGGCATCATGAGAGCATTCAGTCTTTTTTTAGACTTTTTTTAGTCTGAATGACAGCTATAAAGCTGATCTGTTTGTTTTTCATTAGTAGATTTTCAAATACGCATGCCCGTTTTGAATTGGTTATTCCGTATGTTTTTTAGCTTCTAAGTTCGTAATATAACACTTTTGGAGTTTTTTAAATTAAAGAATAATTCTTTCTTTCTTTCATTTAATTCTATTCTTTTCTACCAAGGTGGAGTCAGCCTGGATTGCTTACAACAAGCCAAAGACCCCTGAGCTGGCGAATGAATACGCTGGCTTCCTCATGGCTCTGGGACTCAACGGACACCTCACCAAACTGGCCACATTAAACATTCATGACTACCTCACCAAGGTATGCTTAATCCCAAACACTCAACAACTATAGGACTCTTTGTGTCTTATTTTTTTTGTTTTTTCCAATTAATAAAGAATTGAACAAGTTTATGTTTTTTCATTTTACTTCAACTGGCACCCAAAAGTAGATACTGGTTGATCTGAGCTCCCCTTAGTGCTTAGTTTAAAGTAGGTCGTGAATTGCTGTAGTTTACAGCACAAAGGACTCACCAGCTTTTTAAGTTACGTTTTATGCGAATACACATTGATTTATTTTAATTACCTTACAAATTCAAAACCATATGCACACCTTTCTCTAGATGAGTGTAAATGAGGTTAAAAAGCCCTGGCATTCAGTCAGAGTGAAACTCAGCCTTCTGAGAAGTTTGAAGTGAGATAAGCCTTTCCTACTTTCAAGTGAGAAAACAGGATGTTGCAAGCCCAATCTCATTTATGCTCAATGAAGAAGATGATGCCAAGTACACGCTCAAGACTGATTAAATTGAGGTCAACATTTTTAAATCTGCGTTGCTTTCACTTTTTGCCAATTATCTTAAAGGCGGTGTATCAATCTTTACGTCTTTAAAGAGATTGAAAATTTAAAAATATTTCCTTACCGGTTCTTTTTCAGTGATGCAAGATAAAATGTTTTATTTGTTGTTTTAAAATAATTGATGGTTTAGCCTTGAAAGATTTAAAACCCATTCTTATCTGGTATTTCAATTTAGCACAAATGTAATTGTGCAGGTTATACTATCAAATTAGCTCTGAGGTTTTATTTAGTTTGCCAGTGGTTATCTATAAAGTCATTTTTAATTGTATTTAGTGAATTGCTGTGACATGGAAGCTAATGCATCAGCATAAAGTAAATTGCTTTTTGTACTATCCAAAAATGCACAAAACCCACCCTGATATCTTCAAAAAAATATAGTAAAAAAAAAAAATTCCTATTGGAATTTTAAAGCTTAACTAGTGATTTTGTGACTTGAGAGACATGGAGCAGCTTGAATGCTAAAAAGGTTTCTTGTTACACACAGCCTGCAGTGAGGACAGGAGTTACAAAGCTGGCTAACTTTTAAGCTTTTTCACAGCTGGTGGTTTTTTCTCTCGCAGCAAGAGTGAAATTATGCAAATGTGATCGGTTCTTTAGAATTGTTAGTTGCTGTTGTTTTAACAATGAAAAAGGTGCCTCTTTCCAGCAAAGCATCCAGCAGGAGGTTTTTGCTAAACAAATTAAATCAGTAAAACTGATTTAATGTCCCTTTTGTCTCTTGACATTTTAATCTGATCTGGAAATTAAATATTTACATTTTTAAACATAGTATTTGATCTGTTTTGTTTTGTTTATTTTTACCTTTATGGATGGAAAATATAGGTACATTTCTTTCATATTTTCAAGGTGGTGCACATGTTCATAACTATCACTTTTGGAAGACATTGTTATATATAAAAACAAAATTGTCTGCTTTTTAAGGGTCTAATATTTATTCAAGACTTTTGAATGAATTGATCTCTAAAAGCAATTTATATTTGTAAATAATTTGACAAAAACAGTCAAACCTGCCACAAGATTTATTGATAAAATCTTTAAATGTTTGCCCTTTTTGAAAAGTCAAATGCAGAGACTTTTGGGTAAATAAAACTTTAAAATGTTACATGAGGCAAAACTAACTGTATAAAGTAAATGCCTAAAGTTTAAGTATGTGATTATCTTTTACACATACTACATTTAAGTGAACACCGAAACAAACACTGAAAACGGCTCGCATCATGTACAAAGCCAGATACAACTTACTTCCAATAAACTTACAGCAAATGTTCAAGGACATAGACGGGAGTTACAATCTAAGAAAAAAACTGAATTTCAAAAAGCAGTGCATTCGAACAACAAAAAAGAAAATATGTCTATCTAATTGTGATGTGGTTTTATGGAATGGATTGGATAAAGGTTTAAAACAAACCAAAAGTTTACATGCATTCAAAAAAACCTACAAGAAGTCAGAAAATACTACTGAAGAAGGCCAGAAATGATTAAACAAAAAATGTCACTTTATCACAGTTGCAATGCAGAATTGTATTGTGAATGTTTTGTACCTATCTGTAAATAGCAATACGCGTATTGAATACGCACGTCATCAGGTTTTGTAAAAAGCGGTGGGAGCAGACAAGATTTATTTTCAACCCACTCCTTTTCAAGCACACTGTATTATTTTATGTCTTTTAAAAGGAATGTGTGTTGACTTTTCATTTGTGTTTGAAATAAACTAAACTAAAAAAAAATAAAAAAAGACCTAAATAAAAAGAACAAAGGTCCGCTTTAATTGATATCATTGTCTGTTTTGGTCAGAAATATTAAAGGTAAAGAGAGGCGCCAAGGGTGACCCCTGCTGTCTGAAGAGAGAAAATATAATGATAACTTGAAAAGGAACGTATGGAGTGATATTTGTGCCACCGCATTGCAAACAAAACTTTTTAAGTAGCAGATAAAAACATTAAATATTTGCTTTCCAAAAAATTTGTTTTTTCTTTTAAAAACCTCTTTTTGGTTTTCAAAAAATATTTTTCAATATCAAAGATAGGAAGAAAGCGAAATGAGACACAATGCATGTGAAAACATTTGTGTTGCTGACGCACAAATATTTTTTGAAAGCAAATATTGAAGGTTTTCATCTGCTACTTAGAAAGTTTTGTTTGCAATGTGGTGGCATGAATATCACTTCATGGAATGATCCTTGTGTTAATCCTTAATTATGATAACACCTTTCTTTAATGGTTCACCCAGATTGTTCACAATTACAATTGATATGTAAAATGAATACGTAAATTTTCTTTCAGCTCTATTTTGTCAGTGTACTGATGTGCACATAAGCGCAACTTAATCATTGTGACACAATTTGGAATTTTACTTGTCACCTTAAGTTTGGACAACAAAGTCTTAGTTGGGGTCATTTTCTCTGGGAATAATTTGTTTCTACAATAGGTTTTATGAATCACTTATGGATGAAATGTCTTATAATTATTGAATTTATTTTAATTTTACTTTGGAGCCTATAGTGGTTATAAAAGTGTCTATAACGTTGTATGTTTGTGTTATATGTCTCATCTGCTTTGTCATTATGATGTCAGGGGCATGAGATGACCAGCATTGGACTCCTGCTGGGTGTGTCTTCCGCCAGACTGGGCACGATGGATATGTCAATCACTCGTTTGCTGAGTATCCACATCCCTGCCCTTCTCCCACCCACCTCCACTGAGCTGGATGTGCCTCACAACGTTCAGGTGCGAGCCTGGGGGTTCACACTTGGCATAACACTCCAAACTGGACCATTTTAAATTCTACTTCTTGCTTTTCCTAGGTTGCTGCTGTCATCGGCATTGGGCTTGTGTACCAGGGAACCGGACACAGACACAATGCAGAAGTCTTACTTTCTGAGATAGGTCTGTTTTTATGTGTCTACAGTCCACTTTTAAAACGGAAACCTTTGAAAGCTAAGGTTATTTTTTGCACTTTACCCCCTGCCCTTAAGCTGTTTAGTTGACCTTAACTCATGATAAATCCTTTAGGATGCTTCCAAACATACCATGCATCGACAAAGAAATAAAAATGCTTTTTTATCCCCATATGTGATTGTCAGGCCGGCCTCCTGGCCCAGAGATGGAGTACTGCACTGACAGAGAGTCCTATTCACTTGCTGCTGGATTGGCTTTGGGCATGGTCTGTCTGGGGGTAAGACACGCAGACAAAAGAACTCCGGTTCTTGGAATCAGTTTATTGTTGTTTGCACTGCTTTTACACTGACATATAAAAATTACTTTCCAGTACAACCCGAACAAGATCAGACATACAACAAATACACATATACAGTTCAGAGTTGACTTAGGCTGCAGCAATAAACGCGCTGCCTTACTAGGATGGGTGTAGATGGGTTACGAATGGTGAGGGTGGGGGGCATTGGGGACAAAAACAAGTTGTATCTCAACACTGTTTGTTACAATGTGTAAGACACAAGAAAAAAAACTACACCCTTTAAACACATATTCACACGACAACACAGTACATGAGGAGGGTGGTGCGGGGGGGTGGGGGTGGTGGTGGGGACGTCTCAGGCAGTGTTCACAGGGGGCAGGGTGATGCCGAGGTCGGGGGGTGAGAAGCAGCATCAGCCTTCAAAACAACAACGATTTTCACACTCTGGAAGCGAATATCTTGTTTTGTTTGAGCCAAGGACAGGAGTCCTCAGCTCAGAAGGGGGGGCTGATTAGATTAGATTTTCCCGGCGCCAGCAGGTTGTTTTCTCTGCCGGCTGAGTCCTTAACTGGTCTTGCAGTTTGAGGCAGATTTCATCCGAAAAAGTGGTCAATTTAGACCAGACTGGCCTCAATTCGGGCAGAAACGTGCTCCAATTTGGCATCCATCTTCTTGCACACGTTCAAAGATCGTGAGCATCCTGCTTAAGTGGGCAAGACAAGCACAGAGCTTTTGATCCACTTGTGAAAGTTTCTCGTACTTAGTCTCTCCTCCCCGAAGAATCCTTCCACAGAGCTCCGACGAATCGCCTCTCTCCGTCTTCCGCTCCCAGACTGCCTGATAAGTCAGAAATCCTCCCATCCCAATGAGGAGGAATCCAATTATCATAAATCCGAAATCTGAATAGGTACATGGTCAGATACAAAAAGTTTAAGATTTTTTAGTACTTTATTATTATTACTTTTGTTAAAAATAAAAGCTAGTGGAGTTTTTTGTTGTCTTTCCTCTTTTTAGAGGAAAATGTAGATGTCAGAAGTTTAAATACAAATTATGGTTATGTCATAAGATTTGCACAAGTCACGTTTTAGTTTTGACCTTCTCTTTTTGTCCATTGATATTTCAAGCCACTATTTCTTGTAAAACTCTGGAATCTGTCTAGATCTAGTCATATAGATTGAAGAAGATTTGACTTATTTGAGATTATTTAAGATTCAGCTTATTTGAAGATTGATTTATAAATTCTTTCTTAAAACTAGACAGCTTCTTATTTCAGACTGTTGAAATTTGCTGAAATCATCACATTGTTTTTCTTTAGAGGAATACCAGTTGTAACCCTTGTGCTATCCTAGGCACTTTACCATTGGGAGTTGGGTCATCTAGACCCACTAGACGGTGTGCTGAACCTTTTTTCTTTAATGATTTGATATCTTCACTGGTGTCCATGGATTACATGAAATCCTCTTCACCTTTATCCACCTTTGTCATGGTAGGGAGAACACGTCAATGTAAGGGTGGGGTCATAGGATAGCACAAGGGTTAAAGCACAAAGTCTCTGCCTCTGTCCCACTTGTTTAATCCAGTTTAAGTCTTTCTGTTATTCACCACCTTTAATTTTTCCTATATCAAGTGTTTTTTTGTCTTAAATGTTCTGGGACTCTGCTATCTCAAAATTGTCTTCGTTTCAATTTTATTCTATCATATGGGATTTTTCTCTCTCGGTCCATACTCCCTCTTGTTTTTCCCCCTTTTTTTTCCAGCATGGAAGCAACCTTATTGGGATGACGGACCTAAATGTTCCTGAGCAGTTGTATCAGTACATGGTGGGGGGGCATCGCAGAGCTCAAGTTGGGGCCAATCGGGAGCGACACAAGTCTCCCAGCTACCAAATTAAGGTAACCAGAAGGTTTCTATAGCTAAATGTTGCCTTTCTCCTATGTAGTTAATTTTTCATGAGTCTCTTAAAGTTATTGAATTTAGTTTTTTACACTCACTGCTCACTTTAAGTAATAAAAATGCACTGTGTAGAAACCATTAGCAGCCCAATTTTCTCTTATTTCACAGAAACACTATTACACTATTACTGATTGTAGCGTAAATACAATCAGCTGAAAATAATTCTTTCTAAAATTGGATTCATTGAACTCCAGATTTTTAAGGCGGTAAATATTTAGAACAATTTTTGTTCTTCTTCTGTAATGCGTAAGAACACAGTGCTGCACCTAAATGCCTTTAAGAAATAATGAAGTTGGAAAATATGCTTTTTTAAATTAAACAATAAAAATAATCTAAACTCTATCAGAACCCTCAAAGGCTGTTTTAAGCAAATCAGATTTAATTACAGAATAAATACAGTCTTAATGAAACGTTATAAATTATGCTATTAACCTACAAACCTAACAGAAGAGCCAGACCGTGAACACACACGCAAATTATGAAGAGTATTTATTACTCCAAACCTTCTCTGTCCCTGCTTAACAAAATGAGTTCTTTAACTTGAGATTTTGATTACCTAAATGTAATCAGTTTTAGTTTTTACATGAATTTTGCTGATTCGTCTTTAATCAAACTGATTTATATTCCAGTTGGATTAATATGAGACTGCGTGGCATGGTTGATTCTTTTTTGTTTGAATTTCTTTTTATTGTTTCAGTCAAGATTTCTAAAGGCAAAAACCGCTTTCATTAAAAGATAAGTGGCATCTAAGAGGAAAAGGAATAAACATGAGAATTCAGACTTTTATTGAACTTGTTTGCAGCCTGTACATGTTGCTTTGCCATGACCTGTGTTAGGAACCGGTGCTGTGTGCTGAAATAAAGTAAAAAATAAAATACGCCAAAATAAACTGAGATTTAAACGGAGACTTTTGATATAGGAAGGTGACACCATAAATGTGGATGTGACATGTCCTGGGGCGACTCTGGCCCTCGCCATGATCTACCTCAAGACCAATAACAGGTGAGAAGAGACAATCCAATCTCATACAACATTTATCACCTTTAAAAAATATTTTGGTAAAGTTATTAGACCTGTGTGACCTGGTAATTGTACTGTTAATGACCTTTTTGCACACATTCCTTTGCAAATCCAAAAGTATATCCAAAACATCCAGAGCATTCATCCCTGGTTACCAGTGCATCAACTCGTTAAACCATCACATCTGTTTATTGCTTATGCAAACTTCCTCCCCTCCCTTGATGTGGAAACCAGCATCTTATTTCACAAACAAGAACTTCCTGAACATCTCCAGGGTGGCCCTGCTGTTTTACAGCAGATCTTAGCGTACACGTTGAGTTAACAGGACTTTGTAAGATTTCATCAAGCATTAGTTAAAGAAGAACAAAATATAATGTTTCCATCCTTTTTTGAATTAATTTTAAATTATAAAATAGATTATAAACTTATAAATGTGCTTTTATAAGCATAATAACTGAGGCACAACTCTAAAATTGGTGGTACTAACTTAAGTCTTTGCCAAAAACACACAAATGTTCTTTCATATTTTGTGCAATACATACATTTCTTTTATCAAATAGGCGTAGGACTCCTATGGTAATGTATGTAGTAGAAAATGTAAACCATACACGTTTGCAGTCCATACATTTATCAATTGACACCATGCCTACAAATCATTAAATCTATAGTTATTCGACTTATAAGATTTCTTGTACTAACATTTATTTTCTGTAACAAATTATGTGCATTTACAAATGAAGTTATATTATAATTACCAGTATTTACAGTGTATTAAATCAAGCCAATCCATAGCTTTTTCTAAGTATCATGAATTTGAGCTTTGTTCTGTTTATCTCCATGTCTGTGGACATCAGAGCATCGTAACCTCCACCACAAAAACACTCCACAGACTCCTCCACTTCACGATTGTCTACTAGTCAAGAATTTCCTGATTCCTCCAAGACTCATCTAATGCTTTCTGTTTTTTTGGCATAGAAGGTGTTGAAGGAAGATATTAACACATCCTCTGGTTCTGGTTCTATACCCCAGGTCGATTGCTGATTGGCTGAAACCTCCAGACACTTGGTTCCTGCTGGACTTCATTAAGCCAGAGTTTCTGCTGCTGAGGGTTGGTGTGCCATCGGCTGTTTGTTTGTGTGGATATGAGGTTTTCTATGTGACAGTGAGGTGCTGCTCGTTTCTCTTTTCCCTTCTCTGAATCAGGTGTATCTTTTTTTTTTTTTTTTGCTTTTCCTTAGACACTTGCTCGATGTATAATCATGTGGGATGAAATCCTTCCTAATACTGAATGGGTCAAGAGTAACATACCCCAGGTGAGATAATACACACCCAGAAGTAGTGATGTAATCATCTGTTTTCCCTGTTAGGGATGTTGCAATCGGATCATGTGGGACCGACTAAAGAGTGCAAGCTCCAAAAAACAGTGATTTGAAAAAAAGAAAAGAAAAATCTGTAACTTCTCAAACAATCAAAGCTAATAAATGGTGACATTGATAAGAGCTAGTCATGAAAACTCATCATAGTTAGGCTACAACAAGGAATTTAAAAGAAATTCATCACTCATTTTTAATAGAAGATACTAAAGCTACAGTCACTAAACGTTTTTACATGACTATAAACTATTTCAACTAGTTAATAGTTAACTGTTTTTCTAGTTGATAGTTGCACTATCTTTGCTTGATTGTTCAAGCTACTACGCACAAATTCTCTGTTTAAGTGTTAAATTATGAAAGAAAGTGAATAAAAGAGAGAAAAATCTGGATCTGTTTATTAAATCTATTCATTTCTTTTAAACGTGTTACAAAAGTATCCGATTGGTACTTGGTATCACCAAATTCTTAAAATCAGATGAATCAGAATCGAATCAGGGCCAAAAAAACCCTGATCTCTAGTATCAATGTCCACTATGGTTTTATTAAATTGTAACTCTTCTTTTGGGATAAACCCCCTGAAGAACTCCTTAATAGTTTAAGATAAATAAGTTCACAAAAGACAATTTTTATCTCCCATAGTCTCTAGAAGTGAAGGTAGGCAGTGAATCGAATCTTATACTTATTTTTTGTGTAATTTGTCTCACCCTCAGGAAGGAAGATCACTAACCTGACATGAGTTTTCCTCATTGGAAACAGTACAGAGGTTTTTCAGTTGGATGTAAAACCTGTTGGTTATAAAACTCTAAATAAGTACATTCAACTTTAGGTCATTTTTATTTATTAATAAAAGGGTAATTTCAAAAGTATTTGTTTCAATATTAGATGAATAAATGTTCACTCTATCAACTGTACTGTTGCATATGTTTTTATTTATATTCTGACTGATCAACATCATTCAGCATTAGAACAACTGCTGAAACTTGTCACCTGTTCTTCTCTTTTGGTTGTAGATAATCAGGGAAAATATTGACCCTTCAGAGGACATTAATATGGATGCAATGACGTGAGTGTTTTTCTAACATTTTTTATTCGGTAATTTGCCTTCTAATTCACTAAACGTAACATTTTGTTTACATCAGCCAAGCTCAAGACTACATCACTGCTGGAGCCTGCATGGCGTTAGGTTTACGCTTTGCTGGTTCTGCTAATTCTGATGCCTTTGATTGCCTTCATGAGTTTGCCAAGACCTTCATGAAGATCATGGCTTTTGCTGGGACAGCTACTGTTGGCGCTGTGAGTGATTTCCTCTGGATCCTCCTAGTTTGACCTCTCAAATTTCATGACAGCTATATTAAAAATGTATCTTGTCGTTGTTTTCCCTGTCTGTCCAAACATTGTTCCGACTCTTCCAGCAGACCAGCTATTACAACCTGCAAACGGGCCTATCAATGATTCTTCTGGCCATGTCCATGATAATGGCTGGAACTGGAGACCTGAAGGTCCTGCAGCTGTGTCGCTTCCTCCACAAGCGCACCGGTGGTGAGATGAACTATGGCTTCCACATGGCTCATCACATGGCCCTCGGTTTGCTTTTCCTGGGAGGAGGCAGGTGAGGCAAAACCCTTTATTAGGTTTCATATGTGTGTTTTGAATCTGAGTTTAACAAACACAAGAAAAATGTTGGTGATAAGCAGATTCAAAGGTATGACACGTGATTGGACAGAAAGGATCGTGTGGTGCAGCTTCAGGAATTCTTTCTTCACACGACTCAAAAGCTGTGAAAAAACCCACCTAGGATCTTGCTTTATGTTCAGCAACATTTTTTAAATAGTTTTGATATCAGCTATTACTTTGTTTCCATGTTAATGTTCCATTTCCTGATCAGAACTCAACATTTTTGAATGGTCAGTCATAGTAAAAAAAAAATAAAAAAACAGAGCATACATTTTGTCTGTTTACTTTTGAAAGAAAAAACAATCAGATTCTGAAAGCATAGGTAGTATTTGTTAGTATACTTTTTTAGGCTTATGTTTTTCTTTCTTCTTCCTTGACTTTGTTGACTAAAATTTCACAACAGGGGGATTACGCAATCTAAACTCCTAAGGCTATCTTAAGGTTTCCCTATATTGGACTCTTGTAGGCTGATATTTTGTTGCAAATCATGATGCGGCTGCCTGAAGTAATTGCTAACTTGAATTTCAAACTTCATTGACCCGTGTCATGAGTTTAATTATATTCTACGTACATGCAAAGCACATGCCAGAGGCATTTTGTATGGCCACAAATTGTGCACATCTAAGTACAAACAAAATCACACCCACTAGATTTGGGTTTGTTGCTTCTGGGAAGGACCAGGTACCACATAAACACACACATATCCTTTGTGTGTTAGTCACATAAATACACAGCTTTGTATTGAATTGCACTCATGCACACACAGACACAGGCATTCAAGAGACCAGGTTTCCCAAACCATTGACTCAGATGTGCTTATTGCCAAAAGAAAGAGACCTTCCACTCTATTATTACACATTGCAAATGTGTCTCCACCTACAGCCATAATCAGATCAACCTTTTGATCTGAATGAGGTCATTTTTTTTAGACTTGCCATGTGCAAGTCTTTAGCCAAATCAAAAGACATAAACCCAAGTTTGTGTGCTTTACCACAAGTCAGCTGAGGTCACAGGTCAAACCTAAGAATGGGGACGTCCCACTGCTTCATTTTCCTCTGTCCTCCACCTTGTGTTATCGATCATTCAGCATTCAAATTCTTGATTCATACTTCCCTTCAGCACATTTTACTGTTATCACCTCATTGCGGCCATTCATCTTTTTTCTCTTTCATTCCCTCGCCTGTTTTCCATCGCTTATCTCCAGCTTATAGTTCCTGTTTTTTCCACTTCTCTTTCTTTCATTCGTCCTGCTTCTTTCTTTCCTTTTGCTCAGTTTTTCCCGTCCTAGTTTTTAATGGAAAATAAAGGGAAAGCTATATTTTTTTAAACATTTTTTTCGATGCACAATCCAGATCAGCATTCGTGACAATTCATCAATTTCTGTTTTTCAAAAATTATATTTTTTGTTGGATTTAATTTGTTCATTCAGTAGAAAAATTACTTTTTGCTGCACGTAGGGAATTGGGTTTTGTTAAAATTACAATCGTATTTTAAATAGAAAAATTATACTTTTTTTTTCTGTGTAAACTGCTACAGACTTTTAGTGGGTCTTGAAACATGTTTGGGTAAAATACATGTGTATTTTATGTGTGATTAAAACAAATGAATTCTAAAGACCTGTTTTCTTCCAGAAATACTAAAAAATAGAGTTTACTAAGAGAATATATCAGTGGTTTACCGTTACCAGTTGTAACTTCAAGTTATTCATTAATGTTGGTAAATTTTGCCGTATTCCCTCAGAAGACACTTTTCTGTAATGACAGTCACCAATGGCGTGTGTTCGACTCTTAAATGTGCGCTAAAGGAATTAAATGTTCTTAAATACATTAAACATGACACGGGCAGTCATTAAACTGAAGGGCAACATCTTGTGCTGCAAGCGTCTGTCAAGTGGTCTCATCAGTAACCTCCCAGGCACAGGCAGCCTTCATTGTTTGACCCAACATTATTATAATCACCCTATTAGTCAAAGGACTCATTCAGCTGTCAGCTATTATGTTTAAGAGCTTCTGTTCTGCCCTTTGACAGAGTCCAGATTGTACATCTGTAATTTAACTAACAGAACTGTGGGTTTGTTTTAAGTGTTTAACTTTGTGAACATAGTTTTTTAAAACTAGAAAATATTTTGTGAAGAACAATATATTTTCAGAGGGAAACAGAAAATGTAAGCATGTATTTACCTCTTCTGTCACTGTGGGCTTAAGATAGAGGGATGACTTTTTTCTTTTCTTTTTTTTAGGTACACTCTGAGTACCTCCAATTCTGCCATCGCTGCTCTCTTGTGTGCCTTGTACCCTCATTTTCCTGCTCACAGCACAGACAACCGGTGAGACAAAAACATGCAACAATAAACTGCATTTTCGATTGTATTGTTTCTACTGGTTGCTATAGGTTTAAATAATATCGTCCAAACAATATTGTCTCCTCAAAAGTTGACAGTTTACCAGGAAATAGCAGGGCAGAGATGCTCTTTATATCAGGGGCGCCCACACTTTTGGATTAACAAACTCCAAAAGATCGACCTCTATATGAATGTGCGGTATATTTGTATGTATATGTATATAAAGATATACATAAATATGTATGCATATATGTTTATATATATTTATGTTATGTATGTATATATATGTATATACACGCAGAGAAAGTTTCCTCAGTAGTTAAACAAAGGGACGTATGATTCAGAGGCAAGTTTGCTTGGCTGTTCTGCTTGTCAAATTTTGATTTTCTGATGGTTTTCTTTCAAATATCTCTTTATTTTTTTGTAATTTATCTTTGATGACCCACGATCTACCGTCACATCTACAGACGATCGACGTAATGATCACCCCTGCTTTTTATGATGGCAAACCTAAAGTTGTTGCTGCTGCAGTTACCACTTACAGGCCCTGAGGCACCTCGCTGTGCTGGCTGCTGAGCCGCGCCTGCTGGTTCCTGTAGATGTGGATTCCTTAAAACCTTGCTATGTCCTCTTGGAAGTCACCTATAAGGTAAGTGTTTACCTTCAAAACAATGAAAGAACACACTTGAAAACATTTAATCATTGTATCCTAAGACTCAGTGGTTGATTTATAAATTTTCACAGAATACCTTGAGCAAAACATTTTTTTATCATGCAAATAAATTAAACACTATTGTTTTAAATAAGAGGAAGTGGAAATGCCCTTTTAAAGCAAAGGAGAACATTTAAAACATTTACATTAATTTTAGAGAAATTGTTTCTAAAGTTGTCAGTCACAAAAGCACATAGCCTTTGAGCTGTGCGTCAGCCTGTTTCCAGCCTCTTTGGACACTCCACTATGAAGCTTCATGCGTCATCTCATTATTAAGCAAATTTGTTGGGCCTTTTTTGACCTGTCACCTGTGAATAATACATTTTTCACCCTATTCTCACTTTATGGTTTGTTTTTAACAAAAGTCTACTGTTTTTGAGTTGGAGCACATAACATTCAACTAGTTTAAATTATTTTAGAGAGTATAAATTGAGGACAATACAATATTATACTGGACTGAATTTACATGCTAGTTCATGTCTTCACTCATGAAAGATACTTGAAGGTTGATGCTCCTGCTGGAATTTCATTTAACTCTCAGCAGACGGCTCTGCTTGATTCTGTTAACGCCAACCGCTAGTTTAATCTGTAATTGTGTAGGAGTCAGAAAAATTGCTTATTGTCATTTTAAATGATTTATTTGGGCTCTTGTTGTTTTGTTCTGTCAAATGGAATTGTAACAATAGTTTTACGTCATGCTTAATGTTAACTTGAGTGCAGAGTGTGAGGTAACAGACGGTGTGGACATGAGTCACGTGATAAAGCTGGTGTTTGTTGTTTTAGGACACCAAGTGGTACAAGGAAACAACCGTGGAGCTGATGGCTCCCACCCTGCTTCCTGAGCTGCATCTTTTGAAGCGGGTAAATCTGATTCCAGTTCTGTGTGGCACCCAAACCTGATAAGAAGACCTGCCTAAAAATCTTAATGCAATATTACCCATAGGTGAAGGTGAAGGGCCCACGATACTGGGAACTATCTGTCGATCTTAGCAAAGAAACACAACATTTGAAGTGAGTGGAGCAAACTTTGCTGGAAGTTTTATGTAGTGATTTGTTTTTTCACATTTATACACAAGTCTGCAACATCGCACAATTTTGTTTAGTAACATGTTTCTGGTAGTTCCTTGAATTTACATCGAAAAGTTCTTAAGTATTGATGAAGTAATCAGATGTATTTTCTTTAGGTTAATCCTATCAAGAGATGGGGTTTTGTACGTCAAACTTCGGGCCGGTCAGCTGCCCTACAAAGATGACCCTCAGGGTTGGAAAAGCCTTCTGGCCACAGCCATCAACCACTTGAACTCTGGAGTCAGGGCTTTTAAGGTAAACTCTCTAGAGCTGAAGTATCTGAGAGCCACATTTGGCTTTGAGATGATGCATCCACTGCATGTAGTATCTGCTGGGCTTGTTCACTACAAAGCACTAAAGGCGAGCTGTGTGACTGTTTCATTTTGAAAAATTCTCTGCTTGAAAAGTGCATTTGTTGTTCAGTATTAGCACATCTTTCTGTAGCTGATTTATCATGTGATGATTTCCTTATTTTTTTAAGAATAGAGTAGAATAGAATGTCTTCATCGACACTGTTCCCATTTGCAAGAAGATTGAAAGCCGCCACGATTTCATTGCAAATAGCAATATAAACATGGGGGTTGAATTTGTAAGTAGAGCGTCAAATTAGAGAAAAAGCTTGACCTCCTGCCCACTGTGAGGCCCAGTCCTGCCAGGTTGTCACTGCAGGTTCAGCTGCGTTGCGTAAAGACTAACACTGCGTTTCTGATTAGCCTCCAAACGTTGTCAATACACCTGCTGGTCTGAAGCGTGAAAAATACACCTTGTTGATCTCGGTCCTTGCACCCCGATCCCCCCGTCTATTTTTTCTTTTTACTGTCAATCATCTGTTCTAACTCTGTTCAACATGTTGGTCTTTGTTTCTAAAGTCCCCTGATTCACTATGTCGATTGATTATCTTCTGTTTTGTTTTCTTACAGCCTGAAGCCATCTCTACTTTTACCTCGGAACCTGTTCTCATCTCCTTCGCTGAGTTCTTCTGTAAAACATCAGAAGGAATGAAACATGTGAGTTTAAAATCCCAAAGTAGATGTTTTCAGACAGTTGTATTGCTTTTGGGTTTTTTCTTAAAAGGATTAGTGTAAAAATGTTATAACCAACTTCACTGACAGACCTCTGTCCATCCATTTTCCAAACCTGCTTAGTCTCTTTTGGGGTCACGGGGTAGCTGGAGCCTATCCCAGCCACTGTTAAGGGGTGAAGGTGGGGTACACTTTGAATGGTTTGACAGTCTATCACAGCGCAACACAAAGAGAGACAACCATACACAATTCCATTTATGAAGCATGTCTTTGGACTGTGGGAGGAAGCTTGGGTGCCCAGAGAGAACCCATACATACACGAGGAGAACATGCAAATTCCCACAGAATGGACCCAGCTGTGATTTGAACCAGGGCCTTCTGGCTGTGAGTCATTGCTCCATGTTTCCCCATGGCTCATGGGTTGCTTCCTTCCTATTCTGAATACATTTCGTAATGCCTGGCTACGGTGGCTGTTTTGGTTCAGTTGTTCCGCTGTGAGGTTGCCGCCTAATTGGAAATGAACCGAAACCACCCGAAAGATGGGTCAGAGAGCGCTTGGGTGCATTCACACAGAAAATGTGTTCCAGGTTTTGGGGCAAAACGGACTCTGGTTCACTTGAAGCTAACCAAATGTGTCCAGTCTGAATACACCCCCAAAAATAGCAGAAAATGTAAGATGAACTTCAGTGTTGGTCTCTGTATGCTTGTGGATGATATGTTGGGTAAGGTCAGATTTCTCGTGTTATTAAAACAGCTGTTAGAGGATGTGCACCCTCTTTCAACAATTGACTGTGTTTCAAGTGTCTTTGACTTATCTTAAACTATTTTTATTAAACATTTTAAATGAAAAGAAAAAAAACTCAGAAGTATAGTTTATTGTTTACTCAGAGCAGCTTGTCTTAGAACAACAACCACGCCATGTTCTCAGACTCATAAATCAGCTTTCTACTCAAGTTTGATGCTTTGTTTAAACCTCAGAGACCATCCTGAGTTTAGATCTACGAGGTTGAGTGTTTTCATCTGCTGCAATGAGATATAAGAACTCTGCTTCAAGTCAAAATGAGCTGTGAGAAAAAAGTTGTAAATCGAGATAACAGCATGTAAAAAGTTGGAGCCTCTCTCAGCTTCCTACATACATTATCAGATCTTTCTTCTAATGGGCACCAAAAAGCATGATGGTCTTTTCACTTTTTTTTGTGTCATACTGCTGTCATTGCTTTGGCTAACTTTATCTTTTGTGATATGAAAGCTGGAAACAGTTTGAGCACATTTTATCTGCTACTTGAGCTCATGTTAGTGAGAGTTTGCATTCATATTCGACGGACTTGCAGATATTCAGTTGTGTATCATAATTCCAGTAGCATACACAAGTGAGCCAAAGGGAACACCACATCTTATAAATGCGTTTCTTTTCGTCTCTCATTTTACATTTCATGCCAGTTTATTCAGTCCTTGTTTTTAGGCCTTTAATTCCAAACCACATTCTTTCAGTGGTAAGGAAGAAACAGGGATCTTGCTGGGAAATTCCCCCTCAGAAAGGACTGATTACAAAGTTTCAGGAAAATCCAAGTTGTTTTGAAAACTGCAATTGAAGCCCTCAAAAAGTCATTGTCAGGCTTCTGCTTTTGTTTGAACATAAAGAATCTCAATGTATTGCACATATATTCTAGATTTTAATATAATTTAATCATCTTAATGTTATATAGACGTTGTCTCTTGTTTTTTTGCCGAGGCTACGAGTCTGTGTGAGCGCCTCCACAACAACTTTAGAATTTACTGCCTATAATAGAATTTTACCAGCTGATTGTATTAGTTCAGTCACCCTACATCTGCCTCTGATTCCTCATCATTTTGGTCATTACATGCCTTTTTGCATCCCAACTTGGGCGACGTAACAAATAATTGGAATTTCTGTCTGTATTTTGCTCATTTTCCGCCTTTCTCTTGGCATGAAATAAGTTCACAGATGTGCACATTTATCAGGATGATCGTCTTGGGTTATTTTTTCTTATTTTTTCTTTTATGTTTGTGAAAACAGATTATCCAGAGATTGGTTAATTATGTTATAAGGTGGTCACAATCAGATGAGCATGTGAAGTATGTCTGTGAGTGAATAGAAAACATTTTTACCTTAGTTTTTAACAAGGCCTTCAAAGAAAGAAATTTCTGAGAAATTATAATAAAGGATTGTGCACAGTCGTTGTGTACTTACAATGTTTCATTACCTATTCTTCCACAAGAATAGGTAAAAAATGATGTAAAATATGGACTCTTAAAAGTATAAAAACACCAAAAGATTAAGCAAGTATATAAATATTTAGAAAAGAGTAGAATGTACATTTGGTAAACAGATCTGATGGCCTTTATTTATTTATTTATTTTACTATTTTCTTTTACAGAAAGAGGATACTCAATTGCTGTTCTCTGCAATGCTTTATGAATGCGTGACAAAGGAGTGTCCAGAGATGCTGCCCACGTATATCGCTATTGAGCAGGTAACGTTTGCAAAAACAAAATAAAAATAATTTCTTCAATAAAAAATCTCAGACTGATTGAAATCTTTTGGCCGGAAAGATAAATGTTTATTCGGTACAGTTTTGAAAAAAAGAAGCTGATTTTATCCATACGTTTCCTGTCAATGAATGAGACAGATCAGATATACAATAAAACAGTAAAGCTAAGAAGTTCTGGCTTCTGCTTGCCGTATTACTTACCGTCATGCTAATCATAATCTAAAGCCATGTTTGGATTAGAATGCAGACTTTCACTCAGAGAAAACATAACATTGGGAAACCTAGCACCTTAAACAAAGTACAGTAAATTTAAGCCCACTCTCAGAACTTTGAGGGTCTTTGTTTTACTCCTCAGGCAGTGACTGCTATGCGCCACAGTGACGTGCAGCAGACATTTCCCTTGTGGCAGCTACGTCTGGTGATCGAGTTCTGGGACAGCAGAATGCTTCGAAGTCCTGGCAACTGCCATGACACTCTGCTGACATCAGAGTTTCTGCCTGTCATGAAGAATGCTGTGGATGTGGCTCTGGACAGTTGGCTCAAAGGTGAGGATGGGAAGCCCAAAGAAATACAGTATAAAGTCAAAGTCGGTGGGGTGTTTTTCTTTAATTGCACCAGTCCTAAAGGATCCCTATCCTGCATGTTTTACATGTTCGTCTGCTTCAACCACTACACCTGTTTTTTTTGTTATTAAACTAGGTCCCTGGATTCAGCTTTTCATCTCAGTTAGTGGAGCATGCAGGGCTCCAGCAATGAGAAATACTGACTTTGAAGACTTCTCACTGGAAATATAAAATACATGCTAAAAAGATGCTTATTTGGTAGAACAACAGCATTCTTGTTTCTAATGGCTACAGACTCCTCCGGTGACCCAATGGACCATCCAGAGATTATCTTTACTCTGCGGGACTTGAGACTCGTGGGAACTGCTGCCATTATCATGATGCCAACATACAAAACTCCTCCGCGTCACATTTCTTTGCTCCAGTTTACGTTTTTTTGGGGGGTAGTGTAAGACACGTGCTTATAATAATATTTTGTAGTATTTCTTAATGCTTACTAGCAACTGTTTGTTGCAAAAAGTACATAAAGAAAAAAAAAGTCTTTAGGTTAACTGAATCCATCCTAGCCCATACTATAAATATTGTGCAAATATTTTGCAAAAAAAGCCATCCCTTTAGCTAAAGAATTAATACGTTGAGTTAAAATGACTAAAACTATGCAAGTGTTTTATATTTACTGATTTAAAAAAAAAAGGTGATTTTGCATTTTGTCCCATTTTTTTTTATCAGCTCAAAAGGTGTAAACAAGAGTGTAAAATATGCCATGATGACAGATAATGCAGACGTAGTGGAAAGCGTACACCGTCCCACGCTTAGCCTTTAAAAGTGTCGCCATCAGGACATTTGTGAAGCCTTTGCAACAGGCATTGTCCTCTGTGAAGGGAGGCGTGTTCAACTGGAGTTTCAATCTGCAAGAAAAGCATGTGAGGAGCATCAGCTGAGCAGTCAGTTGGCTCTTTTTAAACACATTGTGGTGCTTGAGGGAAAAATATGTTTGTAATCTTCTAGCAGGGAGGGTTCTTGTTTTGACTTGAAGGACAGATGGCAAAAAATCTTTTTTTTTTTTGGACAACTGCATGCTGCTTGAGAAAACACACCTATTTTCAATGACATGAGCTGAACATGTTTCAGCTAGTTTTAATGCAAAGGCTGTTTCCTTCGTATTAATTTCATGTTTCAATGTTAAACAGACTGTGCATAAATCCAAACAAACACCCTCCAAACCTTCCACACACAAACACGTTTTTGGAGGACAAAACACACTCCTAGGAGCGTGGGAAGCAAGTGAAGGGATCATGTCAACATCTCTAACTCACCTTTCTGTTTCATTGTTTTGTTTAACTTGTTTCTGTTGAGGAACCAAAAAAGAAGTGCATACTTGGCAATAACTTATCTAACAAAACGTTGCAGCTCAAACATGAAGACTTTAAATAAGTGACATATTGTAGTGCCTTTTCTAAAGGGCATTAAAACAGGAATGTCTCTGGTTACACACAGTCAGGTTAAAGAAATATTTCATGAATGAAACATCATATCTTAAATTTCTTCCATTATGCTGTTCTAAAAATATCAGAAGGGCTTTCTTTATGTTGTATAAAGGCCACATGTTGCAGCATATTTGGGGGATTTTTGACCAGCAGTTCAGCAGAGTTTGGGTGGCTGAAGTAACGTGCTGAATAGTGCAGCTTCTTTCTATCAGTCTCTTAAAGTATTTCCCAAAATCATGGTTGGGGCTTGTTTGGGTCACTGATTTGTGTGACAAGTTTGTGAATCTTAAAGCTAAGCAGCTGCTCCCTCACCTTTTAAACAGCTGGTTATTGCTGCATTGCAGAGTAAACCAAACACACCGCCCTTGTAAAATTATTGACTCTGAACTGGGTGCAGCTGATAAAGGAGCTGATCCGTCAGGTGGAGTTGTCTTTGAGAAAATGAGACTAAAGGCTGACAAACTGACTCTATAAAAGCCATTATAGTTGATATTGTTTTGTGTCACTTCACTGATCCTGTATTTTCTAAAAGACAATAATTGTGAGGTTCACTGATATGAAAACATGTTCCACTCCATGTGTGGGCATGAAATAGAGGGGGATTTAGAGCACACTTTTTCAATGAAGCCTGTCGGCACACAATTCTTTATAATGTAATGTTGTTGAATAAGAGTTTTTTTTAAGGGACACTACAGTTTAACTTGTTATAATGGCTTGCTTAACACTTTCAATTGTTTAAAAAAATGCTAACCCTTGTGGTTTCTCTTCTGCAGAGAACAGTGTTGTCGTGAGGTCCTACATGAGGGGGCAGGTTCCCTCCAGAGAAGCCCAGTCCTTGATGCTGGCCTGCTTCCTGATTTATCGCTCCATCCCATTTCTAAAGAGCTCGCATACACAGCTGGAGGGTAAGTCCAACAGATGTTCACACAAAACGGTACAATGTTGTCTCCTTCATGCTGTCACAGTTGCACTGCGGCGCTCGGTTGGGTGTTTTAATTCAACCATAGTAACATGTGAGGGATTTTTCTGCTTACAGGCTGCACTTCATTTGGGGATTTGGTGTCCCACGGCAGCCAGCTGGGCATCCCTCTGAGAGACTTGCTCCGGCTTGTACCCATTCTGCTGGACTCTCCTACTGGATCCCACAGTCTCCTGGGTTTCCCTCTGCAGGCATTTTCTTCATGATCTATATAACTGATGGGCAGGTTAATAGACTCAGAGATAAACGTTGCAGTTTCAGATGGGATTGAGTTCAACACACAGTCTGTAGTACTATGTTGCTAGTATGATGCAAAGTTTAAGTACCCTTGAGTGGGGATGTGGCTACAAACTGTCTTGTTCTAAGCTTGTTAAAAGTGGAACAGAAATGACAGTTTTTGTGTAATATAGTCTTATATATAGGATTTTTTACAGTTCTAAAAAGGTCTGGTGCAGTCATCATGAGGTTTATGTGCCATTGTTGTGTAACAACAAACCTGAGGTTGGACTTTTAGAAAAACTCACAGGCAGCTTCATCCTCTTCCTGCTGAGTGCAGATGTGAAGGAGGATTCTTGTCGTTGACTGTTAATAAACCAAAACAGGATAAACAAACATCTCTGGAGAATTCATGATTATTGTGGTTCATAACAACATAATAATTAACACAAAAAGCTCATTTAGGCAGCTGCTCTGTTAACGCCTCTATCCTATTTTCTCTTCTTCGTTGTAGGTCTCCACTTTGAAGTTTAAGAAGACAGTCTGTCCCGCATGTTCTATTATGATCGTATCACTAAAAGCTAAAGAGCAGAGCCCTTTTGTTTAGCCTTTCTTCTGTTTCATCTATATTTTCTTTTTGTCTAACACAGATGTGATTGCTGCATCCCTGTGGTAAATACAGGGTTTTCTTTTAAGTCAGTGTAGGTTCCAAACAGGCTGTGCTGTGCTGCATTGGGTGGTTTCCCACATTAAAGGCTTTCCTTCAGCTTCCAGTGAAGAATAGATTTTTTTACTCATGGGGGGAAGGGGGAGCTGGTCTTCAAGTACGTATTTTGTCTCTTAGGTTGACACAAAGTCATGTTGTTGAGTCTGAAGTTAATCCAGCTGTTTGCCTTTAATGTGACTCACGATTCAAAATTAACTTAAAATGTCACCACCTTATTTAATGACTTATGCAGCCCTTCAGGTTTTCCAATCAATTAAATTAAACAAACTGTTTTTTTACCTCTTAAATAGAATAATGGAGCTTTATTTGAGCATTTTGCTCAATTTGAAAGGAACTTTTGGCAGGTATTTCCACATATTTACACTTTATATACTATCGTAAAAGCTTAATCAATTTGGTTAACTAAAGTATAAAAAGGCGACGGATGCTTACATAAAGATTCACATAAGGAGGAACAAAACTGAAGCAGAAATCTGGATGTGTGTTGAGGCTGTAGAGTTTGGAATGCAGTTGGATTTTTCAGTCACAGAGGAATGTCGTGTTTGGTAAAATGTCTTGGACTCCGGAATGATGACAACACCTAAAGAGGAAAGATGAGATTTGATTAAAAGCTGCTGCTTCAAAACACACAAAGCAATATAAACCTTAGATTTGGTCCTATTCTTGTATGTGTAGCTGCGGATGCATCCCAGACCTCTGCTTTCAACAGGCTGATCATGACTTTTAACCCAGTTTGTTGACCTCAGCTGTGTTTTAGTCAAAGCATTTATGGTCGCACCTAAATATTTATCAAGTTTGAGATGTTTCCCTTCATTCCAGTCTCTGTAATTACTGAGTCACAAGAGCTTATGAATCACTATGTATGATGAAACTATGAGCAGTTTAAAATGTAAAGAATCTTAAGTAGTGGATGTGGCAGCAACTAGAAAAAAAGACTTCTAATGCCACCCTTGCTCCTTTCAGAGTAGAGTGTTACATTGCTCATATTGTTCTGCTTTGTAGTCTTGGAAGTGTTTCTCAATGAAAGCCTTCCTTTAGTCTTTAAAGAAAATGCAGAGGCTTAGATTTCGATGCCTGGCCGGGCTTGGAAACCCTCGTATCTTGTGGTTGGGGTGTGGGAGGGTGAGCTGTGTGTGTTTAGGTTTCAGTCTCAGAATATTTCTAACCAATAGCTCTAAGAACATTCCAAAGCAAATGGAAAACATCCGAACAAACAAGTGGTCCACACCCTGCCTGCAGAGCTGAAGCACAGAGAGCGGCTCCTCCAGACCCACTCTTCACATGATAAAAACTGACCTCTATGTTTGGAGACTTTTTCTCCAAGTCATACTCCAAGAAAGCATGTTTAAAAACTGCACTTAAGTTAGTCTTTTATTATCGTTCCTATTATGGACTTCCAAGTTTACTCCTTATTCTAAGCCTAGTTTTTCTGGTTTTGGGTGAAAACATTTTCTTTTGCAACATCTGTTGTGTGCAGAACCACCCATACTCAAGCACTGTTGTGCTGTCTGCTTCATAAAGCACTAAACAACTAAATACTGGAGTGTTTTAACCTCAAAAAGGCCCTAAAATAGCAACCAGACATGATTCACTACACTTTTATGGATTAAAATAAACATTAAGGCCCACGTCTGCATGGTTCTTAATTTACAACAGTTGTGGTTAATGCTGTTGTCTTGCTTCCTAGCTTTGATCATCAGTCACGACTGGTTACATACACTGGTCATGGTAGTTGAGTGCCTAGAAATGGCGGCATGTCAGTTTTTCATCCCTTTATGTAATGGACTTTGAACAAAATGAAAATTAGCTGCGACAGTCAGCTTCTCATAGAGATCTTCTCTGAATGTTTTTGTCCACCCAAAGCAAACCCTCTTTTAACGTGCGATATAATTACAAGCTGAAGACGACTGCATTTCCAAGAAAGGCCACTATTATTCTATACTTCTCCAAGACAGAAACAAATGACAGAAACTCAAACGTGTGAATGAGGCAGCTTATAACTCTTAGTGGGGTTAGGTTTTCTCCTAAATGGACATGAAATTAATGCAGCTTAAATAAGGGGGGAAAAAAAGTTTTTTTAAATGACGAAAGTCTTGACTGCAGCTCCATTTTCACTTTCACCGATTCTATATTGAAAGACTTTTTTTGGCCTAAAAAACTCTGACCTCAAGCCAAGTATCGTTAAGTACAATTAGGAATACCTCTCAAGCTCATTTGGCTGTTTGATTTATAGATATAATTGCTTGATATTGAGCATCTCACAAGTTATCAAATACTTTTCATACTTTCTTGCCATGCCTGTATTTATAGACAATTTAAAGAGTACAATATCCAGGATCTTGCTGCATTTACATTTGCCTTGTGATCTCCATGTGGCTTCCAGGAAACACTCCGTGCTCCACGTATCTTAGCAAATATTTCAGGGAAATATCACATGATGTAGACTAGTAAAGTGAGCCAACAGGAACTGGATTTGCCTGGGGTGTCAGATGTTCAAAGTCTGCTGTTTTAATTGGTCTGTGGACTCCACTGAGGATTTTAGTCAAAGCTTCTCCAAGTGCCTCTTCTTGTGACGCCAAAGGGCCACATGTGTGCAAAGTAAACAACAGAGAGCAAACATTTCACATTTTTTAGCCAAACAGTTCTTCATGATGACTAGAAAATGATTCCAGTGTTTCAAGATGCAGATTTTGAGAATGATGTCTTGAAAATGTGGCTTTTGCCGTTTTACGTCAACTAAACCACTAAAGATCTATTTCTTATGAATTTTATGAATAACAGATTTTGTTTTCTGTGTGACAAAAATGGGTCTTTGGATGATCTTGCAGCACAGATATGCATTTGCAAGGTCGTCATAATAACTGAAAAATCAAGCCTGCAGTAAGTGTCTACTGATGTAGGAGTCAGAGTTTATGCTCCTGTCCCAAACACCCTGAAGGATCTCCAAACAGCATTGCAGGTCATCTTGCAGAGGTCAAAGTTGTAGTTGCAGAGTAAACTAAAAACAAGCAAAGCACTGTTTATTAAACCGTTGGGCTTATGAGGGTCAATGCTAATGCTATAAGTAAACCTAACAGTATCTTCCACATTTTGTTACCTAAACAGCAAACTGGCTATAAGATAATAGTCACTTTTTTAAGCAGTCACGCTTTAATTAGTCTTTTTTTGAAGGGATTCTGTTGCACATCAATTCAAAAGCAATTACAGTAATTATTCAATAAAGTACATTGTGTCAACAAAGTTAACTGACTTCTTAAAGTTATTTTCTCTCAGACACGGTTTGGGTTCGTCACATATATGTATCTGAGAGAAAATAACTTTAAGAAGTCAATTACAGTAATTATGTTACTTGTATGTTTTAAGTAATTTCAGCAAGCATCGTGGGAGTTTCGTTCATTAACATAAAGCTGGTAACAGTTTGTGTATGGAATGTTGGTCTGGGTGAAAATGTTTTGACCTGTTCATAACAGGTCAAAGACTACTCTCAACTTGGCCTTACTGAGTTTTTTTTGTTTTGTTCTTGCAACATTTCAAACATTTTTACAAAGGTTTGTTATTTTATTTTCTTCTTCAGATTGAATTATATTTTATAGATGTTGCATTGAAGGAGGTATAATGGCAGTGACATGAGTTTTTGCCTTCTGTAAGATAGTTTTGTGCCACCAAGGAAGCAATTGAAGGATAAACAGGAAATTTGTGTCCCTGTTTTATTTTATGAAGAGGACTCATGCAGGCAAAAAAAAATATGTATTTGCAGACATTTTAAAGACAAGATCTCTCCACAAAATGAAAAAATGCACTATATTCTGAGTTTGTTTTATATGTCACACTGCACACACATTTGTGTAGTGGGGCACTGACTGATGGCGGTTTTACAAAAAAAGACTAGTACAATTTAGCTTCCAAAGGGGTAAACTATTTCAAAATAAGAGCTCATTTCCAACCAAATGCAAGTACACACAGTAATGACAATAAGGTTTTCTGTTTGACTACAAAATACCTGAATTGATACTAAAAATGATGAGTCCCAGAGGGTTTTGCCATTCTGTCACAGCGTAGAAGCTTCCATACCCATAGAATATAGTCGCTTGAAAGAATCAGATATAATTGCAGGACATGAGATCAGATAATGCTCCAGACTACACTAAGGCACTTAGTGAGAAACCTAGCCCTGATAGAATGTAGTTCAAAAAGAAAGTCTTTCTATGGAGCTTGAAAGGAGTGCTGAAAAAAATGCTGCTGTGTTTGTTTCCACAATAGACGAGTGCATCTGTGTCAGTGAACACACCCTTTCTCACATCTAGACTTTGCCTTGGAATTTGGGGCATTTAGCTTCAAGTGTCATGCAAACAATTCTTTCATAAATGCAAAACAAATTTGAGTGAGGACCACCGAGGAAGTACAAATCTGTATGAATACTTTTTTTATTTTTGTTTATTTAATAAATGACTTCATGATTGCGCACAGAAGCAGGTCACTGATCCCACAGTTGAATGAAGTCCCAATCTGATCATTTTTAATCTATTTTAAAAGCTTTTTCAGTGGTCTTTCAATTATGATTATGCAGTTTTTTGATAAACCCAAAACACCTGTTGTTTTCAAGGACATGATTTCTGCAGAGTTCATCAGAAATTTGCCTTTAAGTTGTGGCCGAGAACCATTGGTGCAGAGTAAGCTTTCCTTTCACCATCCCATTGATGACACTTTAATGTTAACTTACAATCCCTCACACCCCCCACATATACAAGGTGGTGAGCAACATTGGAGCCATCCAGCCGTACAATGTGGAGTCAGATTCCAGCTTGGACTAGGAAGATATATTGATTTATGTGTCTGCAAGTGGATGCATCAAAATGGAGCGTAGCAGGGAGCTTGTGGCCTAGTCATTGCAGTTTGTATGTAACAATTACAATATTTTTCAAACAACATTTATTCATCTGCTCCTGATTCACAAAACTGTTAATAGAGAAATACTCAGAAATGCTACATTGATAACACCCCAAAACATAATTTTCTTTGGAGTGGGTCTTTAAAGGCAATGGGACACTAACACAGCACTTCCTGGCCTAACAGGAAGTAGATTTAATGTAATGTTTCCTGTTGAATTTTTTTTTCACGCTACACTTTAATCAACAGAAACCTAACTTATCTTTTTCTACAATTTTTTAGGCTGTTCCGTTTCACACTTAGATTAGTACTGTCACAGGTCAATTTTACTTTTGTCTGTTTTTTGCTCAGTTTTGGTTGAATATCCTTTGGTTTGGCCAATGGTTACTCGTGTGCAAAAATCTTTAGGAGATAGCTTTTTATATTTTGATTCCACCTCCTAAATGGTGTGTTCCTGTTACATTTATTTTTGGTCTGCTTGAATTAATTAAATTGAAGGACTTTAAGGGAATTTCTACAAGATGTCTCCATTTGAATATTTTTTACTTTTCATTTTCATTTTTATAATGATTTAGCACAAACTCAGCTTTAAAAAACAAAGTTTTTGCTCTCCCCTTTTGAAATAAAATATTACTACCCTTTCTGGTAGTGAACTTTTAGTCTGTTTTAGGAAAACAGATTTATTTCACAATAAAAAACTTCTAAATGCTTAAATTTTTTGAGCGGGAGTCCCCTGTTAGTTTTTTTTTAATTAAATCATCGTCTATAGAGGGACTTCCTGACATGTCACCACATCTGTACTTCCCTCTTGTATAAGCAGTATGTTTATTCTGCAGAGCCAGCGGTTGCATCACATCTGCTGTCTCTTCAGCATTTCAACACTGGAGCTTCTAAGTGGAAACTAGATAATTATTCATTCATTCAGGTATGTTTATTCAAAGGTGTTTCTTTTTGGGAAAACTAGAATTTCAATTGAACTAAAGCAACTGGATACAGAGGAAGCCACCTGCCCTAAACACTTAAACAGGCAATCTGCTCACAGCTATTAATAATCTGTCTGCTCTTGAGCAAGGCATAAGAACCTAAATGAAAACGAGCGACAGGGAAGTCACCCCAGCTTGTGCTCTGACTTCTGCTTTTACTTCCTTTCTGTTCATGAAAATGTGATGCATTTCCCTCTTATTTCATGCAGAACCTCTTTAGATGTGTGCTTGCACACTGCAATGCACAGCATGGCTTCCATTAGTAAACTTGACTTACTATACTTTGTATGACATCTGGTGATTTTTTTTCTTCAATTTCTCCTAAAAATTTAAATAAAATGTATTTCTAATTGAGAAATCTCATTGTGAGTAGTCGGTGAAGCTGTGACAATGTTAAAGTGAAAGTGAAATTTTAAATGAATAAACTTGAAGGTCCCACCCACCTATCATATATGGGAAGATAGCATTCACTTTGGCAAAAATGCTGTATTAAAATTGGTTATATTTTCAAAGCAAAAGTGGTAGGATTGTGATAATAAGCTTCCTGGAGATGCAAATGATCTCAATGTGTATCAAACTAGGCCATAAAACAGGTTTACTCTAAGAATAGGCCAACCCAACTGAAAGCTTTTATGTGTGGTTTATCGTACTTCAGAGTGCATAGACTACCATACTGTATAAGGGAAACTAAACCACCTCACAAGCACATGGCTCAGTATGAGAGCCAATGAAAGTCTAGACTCAGAAGTCTGCATGCATTGATGACATTAGTGCTGCTCTTCTGATGACAGCAATGTCCACCCTATGAACAGGAAGTGGAGGCTTTTATTAAAACTGGAAAAGTGGTTTAAATGTGGCCATCAAAAACTTTTTGTGCAGATGTCGACACGCTTCTTTGGGCATATTTTTTTTATTCTAAACCATATCTGACCAAAATATTTCACAAAACTGGAAGGTAGAGAATGTTTTATCATGTGATGAGGACATTAGAACCTCAACACAAAATCTTATTGAAAGTTACCATAAACTTAAATCAAAATACCACCTTTTTTGCACCCTTATTTGAAACAATGAATTAAAATGATCTTACAAGGTGTTCTTATGTAAAATGCTGGGTTAAATGAACCACATTTTTATATTAAGTTTAGAAATTTCAACATAAGAAACATATTCTATCTCCCAATTGTATAAAAAGCCAATCAAAGCTGGCTTTTTGTAGTTTTATTGTGCAGTAGAAAAGTAAGTCCGACTTGACAGTGTGTGATATTTGTCAACGGGTGAATTCCATTCATGACGAAGCTTCCTCTGGTGCAGCAGAGGGAGGAGGACTAAGAAAGGTGGGTGTGCCAAAATACAAAAATGTATTACTCTGCAAGTCTCCAGGCCAGCCTAGAGTGGATGTTTGAGCTACATAGTCATGAGTGTTTTAGTGAAGAAAGTTGGTGCAAAGCTGGATCAGTGCGCACACACGGTCTCCAGAATGCCCGGGATATTAACGCGCTGCAAAACTTTCTACAGGAAAATGTGTCAAAATCGTGTTGGCGCAAATGCGCGCAAACATGACACGAATTAATTAAAAAAAAGACTTTGTGCCAACCAGTCTGACTGCCAGTGATGTGGGGTAAGTGTGACTGTTTGACTCTATGAATTAAACGCTGAAATGTCTGATAAGTTTTCCACTTCACAGCTGTGCGCTCCCTTCAAAGTCTAAATGAGGAAGCAGCCTGTGACTTTGATGAAAGTGCATTCACTTAAAGAAAATGTTTGCAGCAGTGTTTCGGTGCTTTTCTTACTCACTGCTTGATAGTAATGAGAAAAGCACTTTCTTTAGTTTTTGAGCTTCAGATGAGTTTGTGGGCCGATCAGCGCGCACTCATGCGTAAAAGGCGGGTTGCACAAAGGTGAAAGGAAGCACAGGATTAGATATAGATTCATTTGTGCTTCTTCTTAGTTTTCTTTTAAATTATTGAATGAAAATTAGTTTATTTGCACATTTTTTTCTCCGTTTACTGTAGCATCATTGCACAATCTAATTATTATCACATTACAACAAACGTTCTTGTAAATGGTCTGAAATTCTTTTATGTATTTTTCAACGTGTCAAGTTTGATTTGCGGGCGTCACCTCCTGGGAAAAAAAGGTTAACCAAATCGCAGAGCGCGCCTCTAAGTATCAAGGCGCACTGCCGGGGGTGGGGGGAGCTCGGGGAATTGAAGCCACTGCTGCGTTCATGACTATCGGAAAAACGAGTGTTTATTCTCAGTCTCCCACCTACATTTTTAGCATTTGGGACTTAAAAGAATCCGTGCTAACAGTAGCCTAAGCTTTTTAGGATATATTTCAGATTTTTGGATACACTTTACAAATGCACCAATAAAAACCTAAAACAAACTGAAGTTCAGGTGAGTCATTTGCTGGTTTTAGATTTTGGTTTCTAAGTTGGTTTCTGAGCTGGTTTCAGCCCTGCATGAATTCATCAACAGTCTAGCAACTTTATTCCTCTTTACTCCTAATAATGAAGCATTTTCTTCTTGTTTTAGTATTCTAAAGAAAGATATAGCTATCTATGGTGCACAAAAAAAAACTTTCCAGAGACACCATATGATATTGTCACTGAAATCTTTATATTGTTTTAATCTAGAGCAAGTATTTTTTTATAACCTCTTACTTTTGTCAAGTGTGATTATAAGTGAAAATCAACTGTGTGTGGCGTTGCACTGTTTGTGAGTTTCATTATGAGTTGCTTTGGGATTCCCGGTCTCTGCTTTCTTCATTCATGTGGCCAAACTCTGAGATGTGCAAAGCTGTCAACCCATCTATGTGCTAATGATTGAGCGAGAAGCAGAGAGAGTAAAAATGAGTGTATGAATGTGAAAACGAGTCTAGTTGTGTGAAAGTTTGAGGGACAGACCGAAGGAAATGTTTCAGCATTTGAGATTTTTTTTTGAAATTTTTATGGGGTTGTCATGTTTTATGCTTGTGCATTTCCTCACTGGGTTGCCGTGTGACGTGTGCAGCACTAACTTCCTCTTGAGACTTTGCATTCACAGAGGCCAAACTAGATGCTTTGAACAAGTAGTGCTTTCCCACTACTTGTTTGAAATAACAAGTGGGTACACTGATAAATTCAGACAGGAACCGTATCAAAATCAAAGGTCAGGCACAGCACACGTGCACAGACACTAGCTCACACACACATACATATATGATATGGATTTAAGAGGAAATTAGAACCTCATCCAAAAATGCAAACTAAGCAACCCTGAAACCATAAAGGCATGCAGAGAATGTTCTCCCCTACCAAGGCCAATGTTCTAAAGGGATATCCAATCCTCTCTTAAGTTTTTTAGTTTTCTCTTAGTCAACGCTTCCTCTAAATAAAATTCTCCTAAAGGGTAACATTCTTTTATAAAGCTTAAAAAAGGGAAAGTTTATCCCAAAATGTTCCTGTTTTCTCCTAGTTTTCACTTAAGGTGAACAAATATGTAAAGTCCGAGACAAGCTGTGACCTAGACACCTTTTGCAAGTCAAAAATCTAATGAAGGCATCTTAAAAGCGATGTAGTTATCCCTCTTTAGCTGCTTTGTAATCCAGAGAGGGCACCATGCTTTAATAAAAAGTTGAACATTTAGACTATATAAAACATGCACTGTGCAAAAACTTTCAATTTGAGAACACAACCAACTACTTTTCCAACCTTTTTAAGAACATTTGCATTGATTTTAGTTTGTGGCTTTAATATACTGTATGTCTATTACATTGGACACTTTAAAAAAATCTTTTCAGTAGTCTATGGTCAAAACGCAGGGAAGCCTGACCTTTATTCTAACAAGTCCATGCTAACACTGGTCTCACTTTGCAGCAGTGACAGCTTCCTCTTTTAGCTGAAAGAGTTTCTGCAATATTTCAGAGGTTTCCCAAGGTTCCTCTGAACTCTTCCGACTAGTCATTTTCAAAAAGAAGAGGCCTTCCCTTTTATATTAAAGTACAGAATCATGGCACAAAGGGAGGACAAACTGAGATTTCCCTTTACTGGAAGTAAGGAAGCCCCCCCCACACACACACACTCACGTACACACACACATTTCCCTTCTTTATTAAACTTCACTGTTGCCAACACTTTTGTAAAATCCAGACTGCTGACAGTGATATAAAAAAAAATAGTGTAAAGATTACACAGAAATCTTAGGCTTTTAATCCCATACCATGAAGCTCCCACCGCACAGTTTTTGAGTTTACAAAATTGGCAGTGGAAGCTCAGAACTCTTCACTTCTTAAATCAGAAGATCATTGGTGACATGTATGCACCTCAGCAGTCGTTTACTCTGCTCTGTGGCTTTACATGGTTTCCTGCTTCCTGACTGAGTTACTGCCGTTCCGAAAATACTGACTCTAGTGATGTCACCTCTAATTGACCCGGGAACATCTAGCAGGGATGAAAGGACCTGAATTATCCCATTCAAAGATTTCATTAAACTATACCTCCATGTTTGAACTCGGTGATTTCTAAAGAGGAAACCATTTAGTTTTAATTTTGCATGAAGACTGAATGACCAGATCAATAATTTTATGGTTTGGAGCGGGTCTGATTGGAACAACTACATGAAAAAAGTAAAATGTTTCAATGCTAGTTTTTTTGTTTTTGTTTTCTAAGACAGAGTCTAGCTGACATTTTTGGAGTTCCACATTTAAGATACATTTCAACTCGAGCTTCAGACTTCATGGGGAAAAATTTAGAAGAACAAATCAGGAGACGGCTTCGGAGGGAGACTTTGTCTCAATTAAAGGATTTTGTTGCAATACGTGCCAGCAAACTTCCTTAGTATATTGATTAGCCAGCAAAGGAAAAATATTAAGTACGCTGAAAATGTTTTTGCATTGGCACAATATATTTGTGATAAATGTATTTACAATTATTTATAAAACAACTCCTTCTCTTTATTGTGGATATTTGAAGCTTTTGTTAATTTAATTACTGAACATGAAATGTCCTTTTGTATGACGTCTTAATATTATACTTTTTAATGAAAAGTTCTTCAGATTGTTGTTTTTGGTTGCAAACCTTTAGTAAAAAGAATCTTCACTCATCTTAAAAGTGAGACATTCTGCTATTTAAACATACTGTAAATCAATCTATGCTCTGTTACACTCCCCCTTTGTTTCGTTGGTTAGTACACATGGAAACAAGTCAAAGCAGGAACTGACCAATTACAGGCCGATGTTAGCGAGTTGCTCAACATGAAGAGAAATTTAGGGGAAGTGTGCATCTGATGTGTTGCTATGGAAATGGTGGTGGAAATTGTTCAGCATTAATGTTGACGTTGTGAGAAGGTCATGCAAAATTCAGGTTGGTCTGGCATACCCAGGTGAGATCCAGCCCAGTTCAGAATCAATTTTAAAAGTAATTAAACAAAAAAAAACATATTTTGTATTTAGACAATCTAAAAAGTCACAGTGGAAACATTATATAAAGCAATTCCAAAACAAACCAATCATTATGGTTTAGGGAGACTTGTTCAAAATGTTATGTTTGTCGAATTCAGGCGAGAAATATGCCAATTTAGAAATAATCTATTACAACTACGCTAATGATTAAATATATAGCCTTATCAAAATTAAATCTAAAAGTACAGATTAAAAACTCTGTCTCGCTCATGCTTTCCTAAACCTTTTTCCCAAAACAATTCCACATGCTGATGTAATGTATCTTTTTGCCACTGGGGGCAATACATTCCAGTATTTTCACACATGAACATGTTAGCCAGCAATCATTTAGTTGCACAATTTCCAGACATGGAGTAATGACAATTGTATGGAAGAAACTCCCTTTTTATTTTTGCTGATTGGTGGTTTAAACACAATGCACAGTCTTCAAACCAACAACCTTGAAGACATGGGTCTCCTACAAGAATGTGCAGAAACTGAGTATACTCTACTACTAACCAATAAAACGACTATATTTAAGTGTTGCTTAAACTGGTGCCTCAACTGACTGCAGCAGTAATTTGGTTGCATCACTTTTCTGAGCATGCATTTAGCACATGTCTTCATTCTTCTTCTGTTCTTCATGCTGCAGAGAGAAATTCAAACCACAAATGGCTCATTCAAATGAAAGTAACCCTTATGTCTATTTATGCACTGACATAAACAAATGAGTAGGCAGCATTTACATTCCAGGCTGCACACAAACTGAGAATTTCACTTGAGTCATCTCACTGTCACGTTTGTACTTCATAGTAATTTAAATTCAGCTTTAATCATAGTGTGCACAGGAAGAATATATGCTAATGCAGAATGGGTCATTCAGTTCGCTGCATGTTGCTGAATTTGGCTTAAAATGAATCACAACTGAGAAGGCAGAGCTTTTCTCAGATTCCCTGTATGCGTTTAAACAGTAAATATCTGTTTAACTGGGTGCAGCTGCATGCTCACTTTATCTTGTATTTCTACAAACCTTATCGGTTTTTTGTTTTTCTTACACTTTACTGGTGGAGTTTCCTTTAGCATGTTTTATTTCTAAATGTTCTTTGCAGATAATCGTAGCACCACAAAATGGACTTAAAGAAACCATTTCCTGTTTTTTGGCCTTACATTTTATATCCAGTTTCATTTCATGAGTTTGAAATGAAATGAAACTTTTAGCTGTTCCATTTCTTTCTTTCTTTGTCTTTTTTAAGCTACTTCATGCAGATTTGTAAAACTATCATTCCGTCTTTCATTTTAAGAACCAATGTTTACTTTTTGTTAAGCAAGCACCTGCTTTGCTTCTACAAACATTTTACCTTTGCCTACTTGCAAAAGCCATTAAAAAAGGCAATTTGCATTTCTTGTGCGTCATCAGTCCGTGTTCATGCAGTCTCTTATGGTCTACCTTTTTATCTCCAACATCTTCACTTTTCAGGAACCAATAATGGCAGCATTGTTTGCTCATTCTGACAGACAGCGTGCTGTAGATTTCACATCAGTTGATGAATTCTGAGGTTTTGAGCTGATGAGAAGCTAGATTTTCTAAAAAGAAAAGAAAAGGCAAACGTTTCTCCTAGTGGAGTCTAAAGCACTTAAAGTACTCTAAAGACCAGGGGCCTCATTTATAAACGTTGCGTACGCACAAAAGAAGGCGTACGCCACTCTCTACGCAATAGTTGAGATTTATAAAAAGCAAACTTGACGGGAAAAAGTGCGGTCCTCCACGCAAGCTCTGACCCAGGCGTACGCACAAAAACGGGTGAAATGAGAAACGGCGACACCGTCGGCAGATGGAAGAAACACGTGAAAGTGACAGTGTGTGCCACATCGTGCTGGGATGTGCTGTGCTACACAATTTGGCACAGCTTAAAAACGTGCCTCTACCCCCTGGCGCCGATTGCTGTGTTGGCCCCGACCCTGAACCCCATCCCCACGCATTTGAGCCAAATGCTGCTGCTGTGCGCTAGCGTTTGGAAGTGATGCGTCGCTTGTAAAGAACAACAAAAGGTGTGGAAAATATTATTTATTTAAGAATTCCCTCATCGTTCAGTTTATTTCAGTCAGGGCGGTCTTGATTTCGCCCAACTCCTTGGCCACCTCTCTGATTGAACTACTGACGTCCCTCTGCATTTCAAGGACTGCATCGGTGAGGACACGTCCACTGCTGGAGGGTTGAGAGCCGCGTGCCGTGGAGACGCTGGGTCCAGACGGCTGCTCAGCTGCAGCATCGTAACCACTGGCCCCGCTGGAACACCCAGCAACTAAAATAAAATTGTTCTATATTAATAATCTGTAATTGTGTAGCCTGCATACATGTGACTTGACTGCATTCATTTTAATTATTTCTCTTACCTGTGTCACCCGGTGCGTCTTGCGCGTCAGTCTGGTGACTGAGGCGGAGGGGGACGCCGATAAGGGGGACTTAATAGGGATTCCCCAATAATAGCCGCCAGTCTCTCATCAAGAGGGGTCAGCTCCGGTGTCCCCTTTCCCCCACCCGTGGCAGACACACTCTGCCGATGCAGCGCTAGACGTTTTTTTGCCTCGACTTTGATGTCCGATCATTTCTTTCATTTCTTTTTTATTTCGGCCACGGTCCGAGGTTGTGAGGCTACAGCATTTACGGCGTCTGCCACCGTTTGCCGCTCACGTGCCTTTTTGGCATTAGTAATGCCCACACTGTGCCCTCCAAACAACACTTTTCTCCTCTTTTCCACCTCGCCAACGATAACTTCTACTTCACATTGAGTGAAGTTACGTTTTTTTGATTTCCTCTCTGTGTTTGCCATGATTTAGCAAGCCATGAATATTAATTTGTGGGCGTTTCACGGACTATTTATGGGCAACTATGGGCGTGTCATGTAGCCGCAAAAGCTGCGCTGCATTTAGAATCGGTTGTGATTTATAAAGGGAAAGATGCGTAGGATGTGCGTGCACATGGTTTTATAAATCCGAATATTTCTGTGCGTACGCACGTCCTATGTTTCATCCGTACGCCACTTCTGACGCAAATCCTACGCAAAGTTTTATAAATGAGGCCCCTGCACCCAGTGGCTTCACAGGAGAGGAAGTGGTGGTGGAGTCTGAAACTACGTTCAGAAAGAGGTTGACGAGTCTAATCCTTAGTGTCAGAAGTCAGAGCTCTGTCTCCCCCTCTGGTCACCGGCGGGAACCGTCTCCAGAGCACTGAATGCACTACATCTCCCAGCAACCCCAGCACACAGTTTGTGGATGCCACACACCTGACTCGTTTGCAATCACTCTCAGTGCACTGAGCCTCACTCAGTGCGAAGTATTGTTTGTGCCACTCTGCCTGCCTTACCGAGCATTATATCTGGATCTGATCTTCTGATTTCCTGACCCTGTTTTGTTTCTGACTCTGTTTGCCTGCCGCCTCCCCTGAATCTCGCCTGGATCCTGACTTCTGTTACTTCTCTTATGCCCTCCATGCTCGTTATTAACCCCTGCCTGACCCTGATTTAGCTTTATGGACTTTTAGCTAAGCTAATAAACCTGCTGCAATTGGAACCGGCCTTCTGCCTGTTCTTGTGAACTTCTTCAATGAAAAAAATTTGTTTTTACTACTCTACGCTTTTTATGAATTCGTGTACTTGTTTAAAACTCTTGTCCTGCAGTAGAGGACATTTAAAGAAAGGAAAGGCAAATGTTGCAGCAAATGATTATACTCTTAGAGGATTATGTACTGCCCCCATTTCTCAAACAGACCATACTGTTTCATTTTTTCAATCATTTATGTAAGTTTATTTCAGACAGGAAAGTGTTCGATTTGTAAGCTAAAAAAAAAAAACATATGTCAACAAAGTTTTGATATTCCTTTTTCTCTTTTTTAAACAAAGCATTGGATGTAAAGATGAAAGTAAACCATTATCACTTTTTACACAGAATTAGGGTGCCATCTAGTGGAAAAACATTTACAGCACACCTAATTTTAGCTTTAATTCACAAATGCGTTGACTAGATCTTTGCACTGCTCTTACATTGAAAGATTAAAGTGTCAGATAAAACATGTGTTAAAGCATTTTTCAATGAACAAATAACGTATTTAATTCTGAAATAGAGATTGTATTCCTGAATTGTTTGTCACTTGAAATGTATATATAATTGTATATAGTAGTCATACAAGTGGTTAATTCTAGCTATTCCCAGAGTAACCCAGATTTTATGGAAGCGATTGTGTAGCATAAAAAAAAAGAAAAGTCAAAACAAGACTGCTTTTTCATTTTCAAAATGAAGCTGCATTTTTTGACTCAAAATTAAAATGAAAAAGCAATCCGCCAAAATGCTTTTTCATTTCCTTCCTCAACACTGCTTATTCTGTCACTTAATTAAAATGATAATGAAAATGCTATTTCACATTTCATTTTCAAAAGGCTCTCTGCTAAATGTGTAGCATAATTCATTTAGAAATGTCTAATTTAACAATTAAAATGGATTAACAGAAATGCTTTTTAATTTTCAAAATGTAACTGCATCAAATGACTCAAAATTAAATTGAAAAAGCAATATTTTAAAATGCTTTTTCATTTTATCCTTAAAACCGCTTATTGTGTGTCATAATTAAAATGAAAATGCAAAAAGGGGATTGCATTTGCATCTTCACATCTACCCTGCGAACATTGTCTCAATATTCATTTAGAAAAAGCATTTTCAGCGAGGAGGCGGGACGATGACGTCACTGCTTTCTCTGTGTGTCCGGCCACTGAAGTTGGCTTGCGATTTACAGCTTCTGATTCGCGAGGGCACTAAAGGAACATTCCACTGCATTTTTTGCATTAAGATCCAGGAATCCAGGTTTGAGCAGTCCAGGTCCAGTGGTTTGTGAACAGAACCCGGTTTTAGGTGATCTTAATGCGAAAAATGCAGCAGAATGTTCCTTCAGCGCGAAGCTGCAAATACATTTGTAAATATATGGGAATTACATTAGTCTTTATTTTTGTTCTGGACAGCACTGGAAACACATTCAAATGATGGTTTCTCAGATCGTAGCAGCATTTCTGCCTTCAGCGATCATGATCGGGAGCTTCGCGCTCCGCTATGCAAAGGCAGCTGGCGGTCCGAAGAACAAAAGCTTGTCCGCGGTGCGTCCGAAGGAGGACCGCAGAAGACGGACATGCTGTTATGTAGTCCTGAGAAGCTGTATAAACTCATCAGAAATTCACAACCAACTCAAAGCCGTCTTCTCTGCTGCTAACAGAAAGCTCCACTACTCCTAGTCTGTCTGTCTCTTAGCAGGCGGACACACAGAGAAGGCACAGACGTCATCGCCCCGCCTCCCCTCTGGAAATGCTCACTGTTAATGAATTTTGCTACAGATTTTGCAGCGTGGATGTTAAAATGCAAATGCAATCCCCTCTTTGCATTTTCGTTTTAATTATGACACATAATAAGCGGTTTTAAGTATAAAATGAAAAAGCATTTGAGGTATTGCTTTTAATTTTAATTTTGAGTCATTTGATGCAGCTTAATTTTGAAAATTAAAAAACATTTCTGTTAATCCATTTTAATTGTCAAATTAGACATTTCTAAATGAGTAATGCTACACATTTAACAGACAACTGTTTGAAAATGAAATGTCAAATACCATTTTCATTATCATTTTAATTAAGTGAAAGAATAAGCTGTGTTGAGGAAGGAGTATTGCTTTTTTATTTCAATTTTAAGTCAAAAAATGCAGCTTAATTTTCAAAATGAAAAGCATTTCTGGTTTTGACTTTTCTTTTTATTTATGCTACACAATCGCTTCCATAAGATTTAAGCCGCTGATAGTTTGGTCCAGTGTAAGAAATGCAGCTTTTACTTTGTCTTAAACGTTCTTCGGTGTTATCCACACCTTTGTTAATTAATTGATTCATGCATTGATTGCCCTTTTATCTTGTGTCTTCTTTGTCTTTGCTATACTTTCATGAAGTTGTGTAGCAAAGTTCTGCATGTATGACGAGGAAATTTGAATTATAGGAAACATTTTTTGTGATCTTTTTTGTGTTCTTTGATGTAAAAACCCTAAATATATTTAGTGGACACGACAATCAATATATGACTTGGAGTGAAACTACATATGGTATTATGCCAGGTTTGTCACCACACGGCATGACACAATTTTGATTGTTAATTTGAACTGTAAGCCTGATAGTCCCCATCTAAAGGGAAAAATACTCACTTTTGATAAGGAAACTGAATAATTAATAAAAAAAAAGGGAATATTTACAATTCAACTCTTAATCCAATCACATGTCACAACTACAGAGACCTACTTCCTGGTCGCCAAAAAATGTGACCTCTAGTGCAGCTTCTCAATATGGCCAGCAGAGGGCAATGTGTTGCAGGCCATACCAACCGAGAACATCCATGCTGGAGCCCCAGATGGTGCCCTGCTCCTTAACAGCTGAGACTCCGCCCGCCCCCCACCCCCTGGGATTGGAGTTATTGACTGATTGACTGCTGTCTGCTGGCTTCATTGATCGATGAGCAATCTTGAAGACAACAATGACATGAAAGCAGTGAGAAACAGCCTAGAGTTGGTTCACACAGGTCAGCTTAGTAAATGCAGCTGGGGCATTTCATAAGGCTTATTTTGTGTTGGTGCGTGTGTACATGAGAAATAGAACCCTTTTCTAGTAGATATTGATTAAGTGAAGTTTTGCAGCACTAATGCAAGAAAAGGAAGATATTTACTCTATCAATCTATGTTCCTAATGTAAAGGGTCATTCTACCCAAATATCTGTTTTTTTTTTTTGTTTTTTTTTTGTAAAAAGGTCTTCTTTATGCTGTGTAGAGATGCATTAAAGCATACACTACAGTGGAGGACTTAGTTTTTTTAACAATTCAAATTTTTATTTGTTTTAAATCATTCTTTAAAAATATGTTTATTTGTGTAATTCACCTGAAGTGCATAATAACAAACATGAATGTGTGGGTGAATGGGACTGTGACTATAAAGCAATTTAGGCCACTTAAGAAGGTAGTAAAGCACTATATAATTATAAATATAAGTATAAAACATTCACCATAAATATCAATTCCATAGATGGAATCTTTAATTCAAACATAATCATTATTGATCAAAGGCATGCAACGGTTAAGCAACATTCTTAACAAAGTTGGATAACTTATAAAAAATTCACCCAGAAAGACTTAGAAAAGTTTTGAAACATATGTTTCTATAACGTTCTACAAGATTATGTTTGCGTAGATTATGATGCAACAGATTTCATTTTACCCCTTTAACAGGTTGGTAATTGAACATGGTAATTGAATGTGCCAGGAAACGATGTTTTTCAAAATGAAACACAATTTTGTCTTTATTAACAAAATCTTAAATGATTTTCAAAATAAAAAATAAAAAGAATTCTTTAAAACGCTTCTCCTTATGTATTTTTCTTTAGCATTTCATTTGTGGTCTAATGGGTGCAGAAACGGAGTCCACTTCAATAAAATGGTCAAACCAGATAACTAAGGACCACAGAAAAACCCAGATTCATTTGACACATTTCCATATGATGCTGGTGATTTTATTTTCTTTGATTAGAAAATGTTGCTCTGTTAGAAGTATACATTTAGAAATTTTTATATACTTTTTGTTGCCATGTTTGTCATTTTTATCTTACATCTGCACATATTTCCTATCATGTGATGTTTGCTAAGATAAACATTTTTGAGAATCTAGCTTTAATGTTTGTCTAGTCTTCCAGACTGCAGTAGAGTCTCTACTGCAGGCTGACCGAAAGTCTCATTTTTTCAAATAAATCTGAAAGTTGGGCCTTGACATAATCTGGAAACTTTGAGTTTAATTTGTTTCCATCAAGAAAGTTGAACTAAAGATGCTTTTTCCAGTTTGGGTTGGATGAGTGCTTTTATTAATATTTGTGTGAGAATGTGCAAAGTGCAGCTTCTTTATTGTTTTTCAGAATTCAGTGAAATGGAAAAGCTGAAAATGTGCAAAAAAATAGGGGGAACTTTGGTCAAGAAAAAGTTTTTTTTGTGCATAAAAGGATTTATTTATTTGTTATTCTACCAGAGCATGGAAATGAGATGTCCTTACACTAGCACTGTTGGCTCTTCCTGGTAAAATATTGTATTTGATTAATTTAAATATTTATTTTTTCTGTCAAGTGGAGTGTCAGTAAATCACACAAAAAGATGCTTTAGATTTTTTTAAAAGAAAATGACCATATTAAAGTAAATAATGATAGATAGAGAGAGGCGGTAAAGTGTTAAGATGCAAAAACAGTTATTTTATTTATTATTATTTTTTTTTAAGTAAGTTACAGTATAAATAAAAAATGTAGGACTTTGCCAGGCTAATTCCTTTCCTTGCAACAGATGCATTCACTGATTCAGATCCAGCGCTGTGTTATAAACTTAGTGCAGACAGTTATAGCTTTGGTGGTCCTGCTCAGATTTTAATCACTAAAGGAACAGACACATGGCTTCTTCCTCCAGTGTCGTTTTTGGCCCTAACCCTCAAAAATGCATGGATACGCTCACTTCCTCCTTGATTGATGTGGCTTAGAAGGTGAAAACATTGAGGAACTATACTTCCTGAGAGTTTGGCAGCCACTGTATCTCCAGGGAAGAGGCACCCCCGCTTCTCCCAACTCTCCCCTTATGTTCATACATCTGGATAATCAGATGCACAATAGCCTCTCAGTGCACCGCTTCATGGGAAATGATGTTTAGACTCCTGAAGAGATGAGTCAGATCCTCCTCGTGACTCATCTGTCTTCAGTCTGGGATGGATTTCAGAGGATAAGGCATGTCACCGGCTTAACTTTGCAAGTTAAACAAAGGTGATGTTTTAACATGAACCCATGAGAACTTTGGTTTTAACAGGAAACAATTAGTATTGTGTGTTGATAAATGTCATCCTCGTTTGTTCTCTTACAGGACACCAAGTTTCTATATTTTTGTTGTCAATAACTATTTGGTTTGACTTCTAAATAAAGTCACACATAATTGAGAAGTTATGATTAGAAAAATCTGCACTTAGATTTTATTCAAGTGTTTGGCTTAGTGACAGAAGTGGAAAGTGAAGGAGTCTTTCAGAAATAATTTAACCTGCATATACAAAAAGAAAAGAAAAATCAGGAAAAATCTGTACAGATAGAGGGATTCAGTGGACTTAAAATTGAAATGCAGACACTGGATGTGTGGGTGCTGTTCTATTCCCACTTGTAAAATCTAAATTGTTCTTCTGAACAGTGTTTCCGCTGTTGAACAGCACCAGACAAATTGTTCCACCGATGTCAAAAACACGAGCGAGCATTTGTGGCAAATTGAGGGTAAAGAGGATCAGGGGCGAATGTTGTTTTGCACAGATGGAAGGAGTGGCAAAGAATGAAACGATGGAAACGTTTGCTATCAAACAAAAGCTTTTTCTTTAAATCAGCTAAATTAATGTTGGCAGGGAATTGTTGAACTTCCTGGAAGTGAGGTTGCAAATAAATATTAATTTGGGTAATCTTTAAACATGCAGCATTTGGTCCTATAGTCACTGTTATCATTTAAAACTGATTAAAAAATGTGTCACAAAACCTAATCTTAAATTATTACACCTGCATTGGTTCTGCCACTAAACATACAAAATAGTAAAGAGAAAGCTAAACATTAAAGTTTGCACATTTCTACAGGCTTTTACTTGAAATAAGCATCACTGCTGAAGATAAATGAACATTTTAGTAACTTTTCCATCTCTGTGTCTTTCTGTGACTATCAATTTATCCCAGCTAACATCATGAGCACAGTCTATATGTCAACCCTCTGGAAAGTCTTAAATTTGTCCTGAGGTGTCCTCAATACATGTTTACTCCTGGTGTTTCTTCTTTCATAAGAATATTTAGGAATAAGGTTGAAATAGACTTCAGAGATGACTACTGTTGTTGTCATGAAATATCTGGATAACTAAACTTTAATATATCCTATGGAAAACATGTTTTTGAGGAGCATATTATTTCTGTTGATACTCAACAGAACAAACTTTTTAGAGCATCAACCATAAATGTGATTCTTTTTTATTTCTCAGTTTAACCAACCTGGTTATCTTATGGCAGGGTTGTCAAACTCATTTTCACACATCAGGGCCACATCAGCATAGCAGCTGTCCTCAAAGGGCCAGATATAACGTATACCTGTTACTAAATGTAATGAAAAATTATTGTAACTACTCCTTAATGTTAAATAACTCATTATTTATTTATTACAATGTTTTAAAGTGACAATTACAATTGCATAGAAAACACATGTTTGTTTGTTACTCTGGCATAAATCTTTATAAATTTTGTCCGCTTATTAAAACCCACATAACCCCATTAATGAAAGATTAAACTGTCCAAGTGAATAAAGAAAAATAACATAAAAATGAGCTAGAAAGAACATGTATTAAACGTGTAACATTTTGTCTGCATAAAGACATAAGACCTGCAAACATTGAATAATTACAACAGCAACTACACATAAATAATATGTTATCAACTAAAGAAAATTTTCCTTTTAAGAAATGGAAAAACTTTTATGCTCTCACCGGCCACATAAAATAACATGGCTGCTCACATTTGGCCCCCTGGCCTTGAGTTTGACACGTGTCTTATGTAATCAAATTAACAGTTTCCAAGTGAACGTTTAGGAAAAACAGTTAAGAGGAAGAAAAATGTTATTTTAAGGGACAAACGAAAGTAATTATTTGTCTAAACTCTGTTTTGTTTTGTGTTAAAAGTCATCTTTTTTCCAACATTATCTTTGAATTTGCAGTAGCTCATATTATGAAGGTTGTTCACACAACAATCCCACCCAATGCAAACTCTAAATCTTACATGACCGCAAAAGATTTCAACATTTCATAAATCATTATTTTTAGTCATATTTAAGGCACAACGGTTGAACCTCTGTACTGCAGGTCACAAGTTCGATACTTTTCCTGCTCATGTGTCGATGTGTCCTTGGGTAAGACACTGAACCCCTTATTTCTTCTGGTAGTCTGGTAAGCGCTGTGCATGACAGCCTTGCCATCATTAGTGTGTGAATGTGTGTGTGCGTGAATGGGACATGTGGCTGTAACGCATTTTAGGTCTTATTGAACGTAGGAAAATGCTACATAAGTATTAGCCAGTCGCCATTTACCATTATCCAGCAAATGTTCAAAGACATGTCATTCAGACGGTACATTTTTAGATGTGGAAAATTTAGCATTAATACAGATATAAAAGCTGGATGAGAAATAATTTATTACAGTATTACTGTGACCGATTTAAATGACCTATACCATACTATTCCTAAGCCTTTTATAGTAAACAATAATCATGTATAAAAGAACAAATTTTTTATTAAATATTAGTTATTTTCCTGAGTTTTTCAACCCGGAAGTAAGACGAAGTGATCTCTGAGGCACCGGCTTTTGCTCTTTTGTGGGTGCCGCCTATTTCATAACTAGAGTTGACCAGTGTGTCTGCGTCTTGTCCACAAAAACCAAACAAAAAACAAACTTTTTCAAAGATAGATGTGCATATTGTGCATATAAAAGGAAATAGTTTTTACCAAACACTGCTAGCTCCGCTGAGAAAGTGTGTATGTGTGTAGTAGCCTAGGTAAAGTGCTGGCAGTGCAGATTCTTTCTGGAAGGGGCTGTTCTCACTTTATATAAGCATTTCCACTTTAGTGAGAATCACCAGTGGCTCAATTAAGTTGACAGGTTTGTTGTGAAGAATCTGTTACCAAAGCTCATAGAATAGTAGAGTTGTGCCAAAGACATAATCTTGACATAGGACTCTGAAGAATGAAAATGAAGCCAGAAAGGGGCGACCATACTGACTGGAGTTTACTTCATCCAAGTCAAAAATGTTTGGAACATTATTGATGAGGCAGGATAGAATGACAGTTTTGTCAAGTCCATCTATGGCCCAATTCTCAATCAAAAAGATTCTTGAACAAAGTGCAGTTTCTCTCTCTGGAAACCTGACCCTAGTGGTCATATTGAGAACTGCAACATTTGGTACTTCCAGACCTTTAAAATAGCCGCAGGGGCTCAAGCCAGCCATTAGTGAAGGTTTAGTTTTAATACATCTTTTAAACCATAAACCATATCACGTTTCAATGTTGTTCCATATTATGTTACAACCAACACAGATTTGAACACGGAATTTTATAGAATTATGCGTACTAGATTTAACCCTTCATGTGCTGCAGGTTTACTCCACCACTGCCAAAGACAAAACAAAGAATTAGTCACACAAAGTCCTTAAGTTTAACTCTTTCATGCTAAGATCAAAGTGAGATTAGTAGACATGGTTACTTGCAAAGTGTATTTAACTGAATAAAACTTTACGGCTTAAAACTTGTGCAAGTATTAACTTATAAGCAGCCAGAGGTTCTCACACGTACTCTAAATATAACCTGCTGGCCCATCTGTTCTGATTTTAAGTGTGATGGGTCTCCTTGACTCATCTGCAGACTTAGTCTCCCACAATAGAAACTGTGCTGAGCCAGCACTTGTCAAAGTATCACTTTCTTTCTGCATGCCTGCATGTCTAAATGACATATAGGAGCTGGGTTACACTTTAATCTTTGACCGTTCTCGGACTGATTCTTACCAAAGGACAGATCTATATATATAACGCTTTATATCGCCGAATCTGGACTTCAGCGGTTGTGCGGGACCTTATCACCTTACTGTGTCAACGCGCCGCACCATGTGACAAATAGTCAGCTTTTCGTGAAAAAAGCGATCCAAATCAGAAAAAAAAAAGTAAAGACTAAAGAACTAATTTATTTTTTGTGTAAGTGATAGAGGTATTAGCGGGTTAATGGCCTTCAAAGTGTGCATTATCACTTCTTAATGCACTTTGCGGAAGGACAGTTCAGGCTTCCATGGCGTGCGTTAAAAAGTGATAATGCACACTTCGTTGACCATTAAACCTTACTTAATGCACACCCAGCAGCCAATCAGAATTGAGTTTTCACCAGGACCATGGTATAACTAATTTAAATCGATCCAAGCTTAATAAATCAATAATAAATCCATAAAAGTAGAGATCAATCTTTTATGCCTTTTTCTGGTGACCTAACGCATTACAGCACCCAAAGTCCTCTAGCTTGATGCTAACTTATAACGGAATTCCCCATAGGACGGCTAATACTCGCTCATTTGACCTAAACATATATTGCTGACTAAATGAACAGCTTTATATACTCACAGCCATGAATTGTCCAAACTGTTTTAGGGAAACGTTTTTTTTTTAAGTAACAATTTGTCTTCTAAAACCTGGTTTTCTGTGTAATGTTAGTATGAGCTCCACCTAGTGGCAAAACTGAAATGCCCTTCAGGAGAGTCAGAAAATAATGATCTACACATGTTTGTTGGAGCTTCTCCTTTTGAGAAATCAGCGTTTGTTCCATAAGTGTGGCAGCTGGCCAGGCGTTTATTACAGACAGGCGTCTGTTGGAAGCCGGCGTTTATTCCATCACAGAGAGAATGGTGATGGCTAATGGGTTTGTTACACAGTGAAGTTTGGTCAAGAGGTGCAGAGAAAAACACCAGATGAACATGTCAGGATATGTTGAATTTATGAGAGCATTGTATTATGTTATGATTAGCGAACGTTTCCTTTCTTTTTGAAGCATCACCAACATCTGTATTAAAAATCGTCTTCGCTTTCATGTGGATAATTTTCCTGGAGACAAGTGCATCTTTCCGTCTTTGTTCAATAATCCATGTTAAAACCAGTTCTTCCAAAATCTAAACTTGTTTCAGTAGTGATGTAGTTGCTTTTTCAGAAGGATGGACTATTTGTTTTTAATGTTATATGTTAGACTTTTACTGCCTCAGCATGTGCAATGGTGGGCACGGTGAAGAGCTAAATGTCACTGAAAGTGCTGGTCAGCCTGCAGACGGTTTCAGCTGCTCTGATCCCATCCCCCTCGAAGAAAAAAAGGCAACACATGACATAAAATGAAACTATTTCTATGCAAGCTAAGTAAGTTATCAGAAAACACAGCCAAAAATATCTTAAACCTGAAACTTTGTGAGCATTTGATGTCAAAGTCGCAATGTGTTATTTTTCCCCAGCTGTGGAAACTGGCACATTCGCAGACATTTACTGCTCATTTCTGAGGTTTACCAGTCTAACACTACGTCACACATACGTTTAAGTCCAGTAAACATCACATCTGTCATGGTGGTACAAGATATGATGTCAGTAGATTCTTATTTAGAACATTTTACATCAGAAGAAGAAGAGGATGATGAGAATTACCTTATTATATCTATAGAATTTCTGATTAAAAATCAGTGCTGGGAAAGGTTTAAACAAAGTGTTTGTTTTTTGTTTAGTTTTAGTTTTTTTTTATCATTTTAAATTGGTCAGAATAAATAATGAAATCATAAAGGAATATCAAAAATATACTATGCTTGTCTTGCGTTCAATTGCAAGTAGCGTCTGTAAAGTGCTTGTTAACTAGATGTGGCAGCAAAAATTAAATAAAACTTTTTACGATTTTGCCTCAACCATAAATACAAAGGGATAGTGGAGAATTTTCACTATGGGAAACAGAGTGTTTATATAGGTGCCATGTTTAACATGATGGGGCCACTTCTGCTACTTTCTCTTGCCAAGTCAAGTCAAATGGTTTTGGTTAAAGTGAAGAATAAGAAAGGAGAAGTAGGAGGAGAGAGAGAAGGGGGAATTCTGTATTTTAACAGTTCAAGTAAGTCTAGCTCTTATCTGATTTCTTCCATTTTGAAGCAAAAATCGTGGCCACATACTTTTCATTAAACAGGAAGTAAAGAACCCATACCTCTGGGAATGATGGGAAAAGCAAAAAATGTTTATTTCAGGCCAGCTGCATGAGCCTTTTCCCATGACACACCCAGGGAGGTCAGCTTATGAGCCAGCTCTCCCATCTTTCAGAGAAATACAAACTACTGTGATGATTGGTTCCCATTATTCCCTCCTAACAAAATGCTCAAGAGCGGCCTTACCTGCAATAGCAAGTTGGATCAGAAAAAAAACTGTTTCCTTTTTAAAGAAGCAGTCACTTTAAAAGTCACCTTACTCAGTGCATGCACACATGCATGTCTGCATAAAGGAGGGAGCTAAAGTTTGCGCAGGGTGAAGTTATAAGTAGGAAATTCAATGTGTGTGTATGTGCGAGTCTGCCTGTTTCAGAAGTTGGCCAGTCATTAGTAGAGCTCTTAGAACTCAGGAGGAAGTGGTGGTTGACGATGACTCAGGCAAGCCATGCATTTCTGTTTTTTTCTCTCCAGTCTGTATGTGTTCACCTCCTCCTGACTGTTCTCTTAACATTCTATTCATTCCTGCTATTTGCTCTGGACCTTCATTTTCTGACTTGCTGTCACTCCTTTAACCTCTGACCCAACACCATTTCTCTTTTCCTGTGATTGATTTGACTTTTTGATCTTTTTTGAATGTTTGTGTGAGTGTGTTTTATCTTTTTTGTCTATGTCTGAGTGAGGTAGACACTCAGCAATGTGAGTGGGAAGATGGCATGCTTCCTTCAGTATGATTAAAATATTCCCTCTCTGTTCTTTTTCCTCTCTCCTCTTTCTGTCTCTGCTTTCAGTATTCTTTGAAGGCTTTCTGATGAAGAGGAGGATGAAGGGGGACCCACTGGTAAGTGGAATCAAGCTGAGCCCCTTTTGTAACTTGTGCTTATGATATAAAAACATTTTTTTCCCCATGAAATTATGAAAAAAATTTTTTTATATAATTTTGTGCAAAATCTAGTTTATAATGTATTGGCATAAACCTTTTAGTTTCTTCTAAAATGTTACATTAGGTAAAACTATCAGAAAAGATTTGTTGATTCTTTTATGGGAAGGGTTGCAGGAAGATAAGGAAGAATTTAGCCTCAAAGAAGTTAGACTTAGAGTTATAAGAAGGTTATTTAGGATAAAAGTATTTTTTCCTCAGTCATTCAAAGAAGGTTGTGTGGATTAACACCAACAGGGATTTTCTCATAGAAATATGTGGCACGACATGCAGACCCTGAGTCTCAGCTAAGTAGCAAATCGCTGAAAAGTAGGAAATGCTTTAAGAAATCCGACTGTGGAGTTTCTTAGGCAGCGTGTTTGTTTTCAACTCTTAGAAAGTCTGTTTGGTTTTGGGAAACATTGACTATTTTGGGCACATGCTAACAATCCAAAGCTTTGTTGTGCATTTTGTTGTGACACACTGACCGCACCTTTGAAGGGGTAAAGTGAAAGTGATGGTGTTTGACTTTTGGTTGTTTCAGTGTTTTGGTGAAATTAGACAAGCTATTCGCATTAGAAGAAAGGTCACCAAAGAGGTACTATGTTTAGCTTTAATTATTTAGATAAAAAAATTGGGTTCTTATTGAAATTGGACTGAATTTTTGCCATGTATCAAATGCCCCTGCATGTTGTGTCATGTTACTGTTCATAGAAAGCCTACAACAGTTCACTTCAGGTTTCCGTTTTGAATCATGAGCTAGCAATAAATCAGTTACAAAGAGTCTCATAGTGCACTAATGTGAGTTTCGTAAAATATTCTCAACAACTATTTGAGAAAAATTACAATAGAACAATTTCTTAGGTTGGTTCTGGTTTAAATTAAAATGACAGTTGACATCTTTTGGTTGCGATATATATCTATATCTAGATATAGATATATATATATATATAGCTTTTTATATAACCTACAGAAGAGACCATTCCGTTTGACTGGAGATTTCCAACTAATTAATGTATTCGATTTTCTTTGTTTTTTTATTACATTTACATGCATCACCGTGTTGAACCACATCTGAATACACTTATGTCCCAAATAATTGACATGCTATTCTAATAACTTTACCCAGTACAAGGTCATATTATCTTGGAAATAACATTGCACCATAATATTGTTGCATATAAACACCCTGTTCACAAATTAATGAGCACAAAAAGCAGCATGACAGTGCACACAGTTTCCGTACTCTTTATTTGACAGTTGAATGTAACACTTCTCCCCCATCTGTTAGTGTGAACTCTGTATGTGTTTATCTAATTTCTTCGAAAGGATCTGGGGATAAAGGACAGCATTAAAACCATCATGGGTCACTTTCCCTTTATGAGTAACTGCTGTATTAAATTTCAGAATTATCAAAAATAGGATGAAAGTTTATATTATAAACAGAAAAATTAGTTGGCCTTTTAAAAATTCTTTACTATTTCTTCTAAGTGCATTTGCATTAAAGGCCATATTACTGCCCTGCTTTTAGCAAGCCAAGCCCTGTGTGACAGTGGGAAGAATTGACTCCTCTAATAGAAATCTGTTCATTTCATACTCTTTTCAAATTGTAGGTCGTTTTAGTTCTTTCTAGGGATGCTTCAATTCTCGGTTTAAAACTGAACCGTGTGTTACACCATTGAACCAAATCGTATGGAAAGTGAATTATTGTACCAGTAAGTTTACATTGAAGGTGTCAAACATGTGTTGTGCTACATTAAACAAGGATATATCATTTATTGTTTCATTATGTCACACCTGGCTTAGTATATGGCAATTGAAAGGACTTTCGTCATCGTTACTTGCTTATTAGCTCATTTTAAAAGGGATTTTTCTGATTTATTTAGCTTTTTTGTTGTTTTGTAATACACAAATCATATATTGAACCTAAGCAAAATTGTGACCCAAATCTCAAAGTTTGAATTGAATCGTGGGAAAAGTGAATTGTTAGTTCCTTCATTTCATTGGACGTAATTGTGTCCCCACCTTTATTCAATTTTAAATGAGTACCAGAGATCTGTTTCCCTTTGCAATACTGACTGACCTAGTACTAGGTGGCCTAGTAAAATATAAATAAGCCAACGCAGAGACAAAAAGATTCAGGTTTTTTACAGTGACCCCAAATCCAACACATAGTTTGGAAACAATGTGTGAGTAAGCAAGACAGAGAAAAAGTTTTGTTGGCAAATAAGTCAAGTTTAAAACAAAAGAAGAATTATTATATAAGTGACAGATAAAGTCCAAAATAATTGGAGCTTATAGGTGAATGTGATGCCTGAAAAAACAAATGATTGCTGATAACGAGTGGTCATCAAAACATTTATTGTGATTTAAGAATTATAAAGGTAACTATCCCTTTAAACTGCTGACATCAGATCAAAATATCTTACAAAACGTTTATTTTCTGGACCATCATGATAAAAGTTTGCATTTTAAATGTCATTCTTATGTACAACACCTTTGGGAGTTGGACAAAACAGAAACACACATCTTTCTCTCTCTCTTAGTCATACTTTTCGGTCTACACACATTTTGTGCTGTTTGCCAATTGATATCGGTTTCTGTAAATTGTGACGATGATACAACCTTTACAAAACACACACTCCTATATGCCGAACTCGTTCCACCAAGGTCTCCCCCCCCCGTTTACGGTAACTGTTTTCATCATCTGTGGGCCTGGATCGAGTGATGCAGATAGTTTTGGTATCAAGTCCATGGCCTTGCATCTTTACCACCAACAGAGATCGAGAGCAGTGCAGCGTGGGTAGGCGTGGGAGGCCTGTGACAGAGATGACTCAGCTCTCTGCTGCCAGTTAGAGAAGCACTGAATATTCTCCCACCCCCATGTGTTTAAAAAAAACAGTTTTTGGTTTATCCACCTATTGTCCAGACTTAGTGATGTCCATATGTGGTTACATAAAAAAAGAAACCAAAAAAAATATAAAACCCCTATAAGATAATGTTTTCTAAAAGCAGATGACACCTTAAAGTCAATTATAACTTTGTGTAAATTAAAAAAACAAACAAACAAACATACAAATTTGTATTAAAAGAAAATGCTGTTTGGCAAACCTTTAGATTTCCATCTTATGTTCAGTAATGAAAAAAATGTTGGAAACTTTTTCTGTTTGCCAGTGTATTTTTCTTAATGCCGAAATGTAGAAATCTGTTGTTTAGACTGCTGTTTCAGTCTAGAGCTTGCTACCACCTGATCCAATCTTATTTGTGCAGTAGATTGTTTCCATATTTCACTACCAGCATGGATCCCTGTGCAAGTAATGGAAACATTACCAGCTGTGTGTTTGATTGTTTGCTTGTACAGTCTTTCCCATAAGTCCTGGGACAAAAGTTGATTTAATCTCTTCATAGTGAAGGTTAAATAAATCTTTTCAACCTGAGCATCTTAGGCCCCTCTATTTTCCCATAGCATTGCTTAGAAATGATAAAATTATATTAGTTACGTTAATGCCACACAATCTCAGCTTTGTTTGCTGTCAAATCTCTTAAAAATAAGAAATGTTCTGATTCACTATATAGCAAATAGAAGACAATTTTTAGTCAAATATGCAAAAAAAAGTTTTTAAAAAAGTTGTTTTTCTGTTTAAACATAATCTAAAAGTGATATATTTCATATTTATCATCCAATTATTCAGCTTTCACTGTCCTTGAGTTTAAAAATTAGTTTATTTTGTTAGAAAATAAGACAGAAGAGTGTTTTAAATCATAATTTAACTTCCCTATTTTAAACCTAAGTTATGCCTGAGACGATGGTTCATTGTAACCTTTTGTGTTTAATAATGACAGAATTCTAAAGAATCCTATCATCTTTCTGGGTTAGATTGTCGATAAAAACGCAACAATTGTGTTGTTATTACTAAAATCTGATTAGAAATTAGATCTGTTGCAAATGTGAAACTATTAAATCGAACGTTTTTGATGGTTTAAAATGTCTTTATTTATGTTCACATTCATGTTCAGGAAAGCCTTGATGGAACCAAAGAGACTAAACAGCTTGTAGGTGAATACATCATCCTGCGGACAGCTGGGCATGTTGCTTTTTACTTTAAATTTTGCTGAGTCCAGTGCCTTACAATAATATATCCTAAGGAGGTTTTTCTGCAGGAATGAGTCTCTGCAAAAGTGAGAACCTGTTTTTTGTCATCAAGAGGGCTAGAGCACAAAAGAGAGTAGAAAATGACTTTACACCACCTCCCCCTTAAAACTTAACAAGTTGTTTAGTTTTTAGGTCCTCTGAGTTCACAGAAGGACAATTCATTCGACAATGGCATAAATATTACACAGTGGGGCAAAAAATTATTTAGTCAGCCACCAACTCTGCAAGTTCTCCTACCTAAATAAATTTTCATCATGATAACCTTAACTATGAGAGACAAAATAATAATAAAAAAAAGCAAGAGGATCTTCTGTCCTCCACTTGTTACCCGTTACCTAAATAAAAGACACCTGTCCACAACCTCAAACAGTCGCACTTCAAACTCCACTATGGACAAGACCAAAGAGCTAAGGACACCAGAAACAAAGATGTTGACCTGCACTATGGCTGGGAAGACTAAGGGATTCAGACTGGGAAAATTCAGACTGGGAAAATCATTTGTTCCAGTTGGGTCTACTTAATTTATTCCAGATTGAGTCCCGAACCTTGCGTTTGGTCTGTATTCAGACTGGCATTAAGCGGCCCATACTGTTACAGAGCAAAGCCTGTAATAAAAAAAAAAAAAAAAACACGTGACGAAAAATCTCATCAGTCATTGGCCAGGAACTACAAGGGCGGGTCATAGTGCTCTAAAATTCATATTGAGACAGTTAACCTATTAAAACTTTTAATTTCGAAAACCAGTTTTGAATGTTAGGAACAACACTTTTTACTTGTTGCTTTGGTACAGCGGAGGCATGCTGCAAAGCTGTTACTGGCAAGGAGACATACCATGTGTGCTTTAACCTAGAGGATGCTAGCAACTGGAGTGCTGAGGAGACGTCTGGTATAAAGGCACGCTGATAAATGTTTATTACAAATAGATTGTCGGGAAAACTGTGAGAAGCAATGTGTGTCGTGTTAAAAGTTGTTTTGATGAGTCTGAATTAATTTGATGACATTTCGGTGAGTTGCTGTGTCTCATCGTTATGGTGTTATTGCATTATTTTAGGAGAATTTGTTAGGAACTTCAAGGTAGCTTTTAGGATGATGTCACAGTGGTGCCTGTTGGGCGCATGCTGCGTAATGAGACACATAAAAGCATGTAAGAAGCACATTCAGCGTGTTAAAATAAACATTCTAACAAATAAATAGTTGGTCCTGGACCAGAGTCTGCTTGGGTGTTTTCAGACTGAATGTTTGTTCTGGATTATCAGGGAAAACGAACTCTGGTTCACTATAAGTGGACTAAATGTGTCCAGTCTGAATACACCCTGAATCTGCACTAGGTAAGCAGCTTGGCGTGAAGAAATCCACTGTCAGATCCATTATTGGGAAATTAAAGACATACAAGACAACTGATACTCTCCCTCCATCTGGGGCTGCCTGCAAGATCTCACCCTGTAGGGTCAAAATGATCCCAAGAAAGGCGATGAAAAATCTCAGAACCACACGTGGGGACCTAGTGAAAAATATGCAGAGCTGGGACCAAAGGAACAAAGGCTACCATCAGTAGCCAAGTGCCAGGGACTCAAATCCTGCAGTGCCAGATGTGTCCCCCTGCCAGTGCATGTGCAGGCCCGTCTAAAGTTTGCTAGAGAGCATTTGGATGATCCAGAAAAGGTTTTTAAATACATGTTGCTTATAACGTAATGTACCAAGGTAGACAAAGTCTTAGATATCTAATAAAAATGCTGAAAGAATTGCTAAAAGCAGTGAACGTGGCCTCTGCACAGTTGTGAACGGTGTGAACAGCAGATTTGACTCAACTTGAGTAAAACATATTTTCAACTCCTGAACATTTTACTGTCAGTGCCACCTGCTGCAATAAAACAGAGAAAAACAAGTGAGGCCAGCAGTTACATAAAGACATCATTTGCATGTGAGAATGGTTTTTTACTTTAACTTTTTAACTACCGTAAACTCATTTGAATTTCTCTGGACATGAAACCAAGATAAAAAGCCTTTTTAGAAATGCAGCATCAATAGTGTGCACTTTGTCAAGCAGGAAATTGTTACACATTCCACAGACCTAATAGAATAATACTTGTTAAAGAGTTGTGCTTGATGTATAATTGGATACAAACTCTTTTTATAAAACTAGAAGATGTAGCAACCTGGATTTGATTGTGTGCCTTTTTGGATACATTTGGGTGACAGATTTGTGAGGTATTTGGGGCAATTGTGTACATTTACAGGGCAACAGGCTGACTTTTTGCTCTGAAGCAAGGGTGCAGGTAACTGTTTTTTTAGGTGTACCAGTTCAAAGGTTAGGTGCACCCACATTTCTAACTGAATTTAACACATCAATGTCGGTCACTTTTTGTTCCTTAAATGCTGTTAATTTGCTGATACCTGGGGCTAAGACGGAGAGGAGGCACTCTAGCAGTACATTTATCACACCATGAAATGTTTAAATGTTTTTTACAGTAAGATTAAGCTTTTTCAGTGTTTCCACTCAAAATGCATTAGAAGCAGTCAAAAATGCTTGATAAATTTTATCAGTCTTACTTTATGAATTTATTTTATTTCAAGCTGAGAAGAGAAACTGGTTTAACCCCTGACTTCCCTCCTAGAATACAATTTATATTATATACATATATATCATTATACACATCTTAGGAAGACAAGCAATATATATATATATATTTTTTTTCATTCATACACATATATATATATATAATGTGTGATACAATCAAATATTCTGTTTGCTTTGCTTTCTTGATTAAATATTTCAGAATTGTCAGTTTAAATGTAAATTTCAGTGCAGAGATTGAGGGGAAAATATGTATATGTACCCAGTATATGCATATATATACAAAATATATATATGTATGTATGTATATGTGGGGGGGGGGTTTATAAATATATGCATATACATATATACATACATACATATACTGTATATATGTATGCATATATGTATATATGTGTATATATATATACACATATATACATATATGCATACATATATACAGTATATGTATGTATGTATATATGTATATGCATATATTTATAAACCCCCCCCCCTCGATCTCTGCACTGAAATTAACATTAAAACTGACAATTCTGAAATATTTAGATGTAGTAAATCAAAACAAACACAACATTTACTATGTCACAAACTCCATTTTCTTGACCATCAAGCTACCACCAGTATACTTTCAGTCACAGAGATTTTTTTCTTTTTCAATGCTTTTTTTTTTTTTTAACACCTCTAAAAGCTCGGCACACTGGGGTGATCTATAGATTTTTAGTGGTCACACCATTCAGAAATTAGGTAGCCACCAGACTGGTTGCACTCTTGAGCCCTGAGTAAGCATTTGTAACCCTCTGGATAAGTGTACATCTTCTCATGAGTCAGGTTCGAGATTATTAAATGTCAAAACCTAGAATCTTGTCAAGATGAAAACAGTAGTAGGTCATCAGATCGTAGTTGTGTGTGTTCTGTTGCAACTTTACTCATGAATTTTGCTGTGAGATACAGTAAATGACTAAAAACACCACAAACATCACCATGCTCCTTACTCATTATGTGCAGGTTGTAAGGCGAGTCACAGATGACAGAAACTTTCAGAAGCCCATATTCTACAGTGTGCTGCATAAGTTGTTGACTAAGGTTTGATGGTTTCTGAAACTTTTTTTTAGCTCACTCCCTTGCAAAATGAGTATTTTTTTTTGCCAGGTAATTTTTGAACTGTGAAATGTGGAGGTCACAGGGTTCCAATAATTACTTAACAGACTTGTTCTTATGGGTGGCTGTTTGTTGCTTCTGTGTCTGCACTTTGAAGACTTCATCAGCCTCTAGTGGGTGATGGAGTTTGCTGTACGGCCGGCTGTGTTTGTGGATTCTGATTTAGACCCAGATCATTTCACATTGACTAAATATTCTGAATATTTATTTATGGATTATGGGTAAAATAATAATTTAATATAAATGTTACCTTACAAAAATAAACCTTTTAAACATTTGCTAAAAGGCAATGTGGATAAATAAATAGTGTGGTTCATTTGTTTAAAACGCTTAACTTCTTGTGGTGATATTAAACTTGAAACTCTGTTGAAGTCAAACTGAATTATAAGGAAAGTGCCTTTACCTTTCTTCACTGCAAAATAATCAGTATATAGTCATAGGTTGTTGTTTTCTGCACTTTAAATTTTCAAAGTAAAAATGAAAAGAAGGTACAAAATCTATCCAAAGCTTGCAGAACAGTTACTTTGAAGCAAAACAGCCAAGTACATGTAAATGTAAAATTAACCTGTTTAAATACTAAACTGGTTAAGCATTAAAATTAATATTGACAACTTGAAAATAGTTGACTAATATTTTGAATTTATAGGTTTATCCCCCTACAAAGTGCAAGCATCTCACAAAATGACGAAGCTCCTAATTTAAGCGGTAGCTGTTCTACATCAAATATCAGAACGAAATGTAGATTAAAAGACAAAAAAGCTTCAAACAAAAGCTTTTAGCACACATCTTTAGGTTTTTGTGATAAAAATCATTCTCCAACACAGCTTTACTGTGTGTTACATCAGTTTCTGTTTTCAGTTTGCTGTAAATGTCTTGTGAATACTGTTCAGGTTTAATGCTGTGCAACACCAAAAATAACAACTTTACAGCCTCCAGAATCCTCCTCTGCCTCCTTACTGCAACCACATAGTTTCAGCTTCATGATCACCTTGTTTAAAGCATAAGATGAGTGTCGGTTCCGTCTTTAGTTCAAGTGGAGAGAACAGTGTGGCTTTCAACCAAGTCCAAAAATTTAGTTACGTTTGATAGTCAGAGGAGCACTTTTAATATTGGTTTAAGAACTATTTGTATTCAAGTTTGACCCATAAGAACCCATGGTGACATCCGTGTAACTAACGGACATTAGGAAAGTGTTCTGTGGACCACTTGATCTGTGGTATCTTTGGCCCTACAACGAACTGATGACCTGTTCAGGGTGTACCCCACCTTCACCCAACAATAGCTGGGTTAGGTCCAGCAACCCTATGACCCCGAAAGGGATTCAACAGATTGTGAAGATGGATGGATAGATAGATTTTAAATGTATTATATTTTCAACAATAAAAGGGGCAAGCGAAAGAAACTGTTTTGTTTTTTTGGTTTCTTTTAAAAGCTTTTAGATCAACACTGACATGATTTTTTTTTTACTTGTCCTGCCCCACAGCTGAGGAAACAGATATGAGCTGAAGGCCTCTTGTGTTTGACAGATTGCAGTCTTGCAATAGGGGATTACGCTTCTTCTGACAAACAAGGTGTATATTTGTATAAACCCCTTTCATATTTGAGGCTGAACTTTATTTATATCAATTATATTTGTATACTTTTTTTTATTGGACCAGATGGAAAAAAGGAGAGAAGAGGAGAGTGGGGATAAGGGTGCTAAAGAAAGGGGAGAAAAAGGGGGTTAAGGAAGTTAGACGATGATCACAGAAGTAGAGAGGGTAGAATCACAAAGCATCAGGATGCTGGAGGTTTATCATCATAACTGTGAGGTGTAGATATTAGTCAAAAGGGGTGGGGTCTGTCCACACACACTCAAATGCTACAAACAAACCTGGGAATTTTTTAATTGCCGCTGAATCAAAAATTGAAACTTAAATATAGTTTGTGGTTCCTGTCTCCTGTTGGGTTTCAGCAGGTTCCTGTTCTGATGATGGCTTATGAGGGCAATGGAAGTAGGTTTTCCTTCCTTTGATCTCTCTGAAGTTGCTGGCTTTCCTGGAATCTTCGACTTGTTTCTGCCTCGCTGCAGCCATCATGTGTCACCAGCAGTGTTTACTGTAGCTCTGTCTGTGTGCAAGAAACAGAGAGGACAGCAGGTTGACTGACTGAAACACGAGTTCATTATTAAACCTGTAAATGTCACTGTGCATAGGCATATGTGTGTGTGCAGAACTTACTGAGAAAGATTTTAAAAAAAAGGTCAGTTAGAGGGCCTGTAACCTTGTGCTATCCTAGACACTTTAACATTGGAAGTGGGGTCATCTAGACCCCACAAGACAGTGCACTGAACCTTTTTTCTTCAATGATTTGTGATCTTCACTGGTGTTGTAGGTTTACATGAAACCCTCTTCACATTTATCCACCTTTGTCATGGAAGGAATAACACGTCAATGAAACTGTGGGGTCATAGGATATTAAGACTTTAAATGCAGTTGCCTTTTCTGTCCACCGGAGGGCGACGCATTCCCACAGATGAACAGCCTGTGGTTTGGGCTCTTTTTCATCTCCGCCTAAAAACAACTTTCACGCGAGGTTAAATTGTTTTTGTTGTTGCTGTTGTAAATTTTCTTAACAGAAAAAACTCTAAACAAAACAATATCTTCACATCATGTATTTACACTATTAAACAAGTGTATTTTTTGTGTGCAAACTAATTACACACCTGGGTTTTAAGCATTTAAATAGTAAACCGTCTGCCTTTGAAATTCTCATATAGTGTTGTTTACGTTTAGCTTTAGTAGCTTAGTGGTGAGATTTTATAAGATGCAGAATATAAAGCCAAATTATGGGACAGGTTTTTTAAAATTGGAGCTAAAAAAGTGCTTTATGAACCCCTCTGCCCCTTTTTTCTATTTCTGCTGCCAGAAAATAAAATAAAATAACAAAGATTGTATTGTGTTTTGGTCAGAAATGCCACTTTAAAGTATTAACATTTGTATTTTGTTCTTAATTAGCATTCCTGTGATTTTTGCCGGCGTTTTTATAAGAATTATTGAAGCGGCACGTACTATCTCGTGGTTTAAGAACAGCCCTTTGCTTCGATGACGCGGGCAGAGCTTAAAACCAGTATTTTAACAGAGATAATAGATCAAATGTCTTCGTTCTAAATTTTTTTCACGGTTCACTGCCTGCGCTGTTGTTGATGGAAACGTCTGTTGTTTTTAGTTATTTTATCTCTGCGCACGCAGACTTAGGCCTTACAGCTTTGCGCCACCCCTATGGTAGACGTCAGGCTCAAATCTATACTTTAAACGTGCCTTTATTGGTTATTTACATACAATGTACTTAAAGTTAGTTAATGCATACTTTTTGGCGCTTTTTTAAAGTCCAATTTAGTTGTTTTCCTTTTAATTAAACTGCCTAAATCTTTTTTCGTTTTTTTTAGGTGGGTGTTTTTCTTACTCCAAATGAAGGGGAACAAATACAATAAAATTAACACTTTTTCTGGCTCAGTGTAATTATCAAGATATGAATTTACGTGGTTTAATGACTGAGCATTTCAGCCGCAGATTTGCGCTTCTGCCATGGAGAGTCCCGTGCGCACCGCGGCTCCGCTGCAGAAGGAAATAAATAAACATCCACAGAAGTCGAAATGCAAATCTATAGCCTACTTTTTTAGCCCTCTTTAAAAAAAAAACAATAAAAACACAACTATATTTGAACTCTTCTATTATTCATCTGTAATGACGCAATCCAACTCCGATACACCTTTGCGCTCTCAGTGCTTAATAAAGGACTGGCTTTTCTTTAACGCCCTGCAGGTAACTCTTAACGTCAATCTTTGTTTAATTTGAATAAGTAAACACGTTGAAGATTAATTAGACACACTTGACCTGAGCTTTCTAATGTTAAATATGTTTCATTTTCAATCAAACGAGAATCATAATCAAAATCTAAAATATCCTTGATAGGAAATCGAGTTTATCCGTGAGCAAAGTTGGCTTTTATTATGTCAAACAAATTTGGCCCTGCCACGCGCGTTCCAGCACACACACGCTTACACACACATCCATGTCGTTGAGGACAGCATCTGCTGACACCATGTAAACAACAAAAGACAACAAAAACCAGGCGATCAAAATGTCACAGGCAGATAAGCTTCCTGTGTGATGAAAAGGCAAACATTTGACATTTTGGGTTTGTTTTTTCCTTTTCTCACTTTCACACACTCATCTAATCAGTCTAATTTCACACAACGGGTCCATAATGTTGTAATTATTAATATTATTTTTCATTTTTCTCTCTGCGTATTTTTACTAAGCCTCACAGAAAATAAATAAAACAAATCTTTTAAAGAAAATGTGTGTTTAGTTACTACCTTTTTTAACATAGTTTTTTTTAAATATTGCAGGCTGACACAATTTAAGTTTCCTCTTTTAATGTAAATGTATTTAAACATTTGAAAGTACCTTTTTAAATTGTATTAAAGAATAAAACAGCTACAGCCTGACTAAGTTGCTCCATAAATTAAAAGCCTGACAGAAATAAAAGGTTAATAAACCAAAACAGATCTGAAACAGCACAAACTGAGCAGTCACCTCAACTTATGTGTTTGAATTTCATTTTCTTTGAAATTAATTGTTCTAAAGTTTCACATCTTTATTCTTGTGTGTGTGCATGTGTTTGTTTCTGAGTCACCTGCGGTTGTGAGGAAGGTGATATTTGTCTCTCACTTTAAGTCACTGGATATTAGAAATGCCAAGGGGCGAGTGGCAGCTCGGCTCCCAGACAGATGACTTATTTAATGCCTAAGTGGGAGTTTGCAAGGTGCTCTGACTCCCAGAAGACTGTGCCAACAGCTGCTTTAACTCACCACCAAACAATTAAATATAGTGCCCAGCAGTGGAAAAATAAACGGGGAAGTACAAACAACTGAAAATGAGTGTGAGAAGAGCCCGATTTCAAATCTCTATTTGATTTTGTTGTCAAGATTATAGAGTTTTGTTGAGATTTGGCTGAAATAATTGTACTTTGATGTGAATCTTAATTCTGATATTTAAAAAAAAAAGTTTTTATTTTGACAGAAATGCATCTTGTGGAAAATGTAATTATTGATGTTTTTATTTCAGGAAGCAGTTCAGATAATTGAATTTGAAATTGTATTTGTGGTTTTAGTCAAACTGGATTCTTAAAATGACTTGAGATGTGTTGTTTTATATTCTAATACAATTTTAGAATTTTATAAATTTGAGTAGTCGGGGGGGGGGGGATTTACATCTGCCTTAGAATAAAATAGAAAATATTAAGAAAATACAATAGAAAATGTTAAAAAAAGCATGACTACTTTACTGTTTTATTTTAAATTTTATCTTTTAATAAGCATCTTTTTTTAAAAACAGAAACGCTATGTTTTAAGAAATCAAAAGTGCATTTTTACCTCATTATGTGTGACAGCTTTTACTGGATAAATAAAACCAACAAGACAAAAATGCAGGCATTTCCCAAGCTCAAAAAAAAGTTATTTCACACAAGATTTACATCAACGAAAACTGTTATATTATTAATTTGGGTTATGTCACCTGATTTGTGTTCATCTCACAGTGGAGGAAAAGTTCCTCATGAAGTGCCGTGGGCACCGCGCAGAGCTGTCATGCTGCTGTGGTTATGAGCTGCTCTTTGTTCCCTTCAGTTTCAGACATTTTCAAACTTATCTCAGTTCTGTTGCTCAGCAATTTTAATAATAGTTCGACTGTTGTCTTTGAATTAACAGCGTTCATCTTCAGTCTTGTGTATTTTTTTTTTATCCACACCCTCAGCCTTTCCTACATAACAAGTCGGCAACAAGCTTTACATAAATGTTGAAAGTAAGACATTTGAATATTATGTGACAGCAAAAAAAAATTCCTTTTTTGAGGTTTCTTTTGGCCAAGACAACTTTTCATGTTAATCATCAATACCCTGAACAAAAAAGAGGAAAATAGAAGTTGTAAAACTCTAGATTGCACTTTGTTGAACCAAATCAGCAAACAGCGTTTCATGTAAAAGCTATGACAGAAAGGCACTACATTTGACACGTTTCTCCTTTTTATAAAGTTATTGTTCCTGAGTGATTACACAAGGACAGGAGGAAGTTAAAGTCGTTTGCATGATTTCATCATTGTTCATGTGTTGATAGCTATATAAGCTACTTAGATTTGTTTTCTTTACATCTATTTGTTGCAAATTCAACTGTTTGAATGTAATGGTTTCAGCAAAGGCTTTATGTTTTGTCAGTTAAATATTTTCAGACTGTGTAAAATTTAAAAAGTTAGGTTTAGAAAAAGAGGCGGGGTCCTGGCCCCCCTGTGTGTGTGAACACTGGTGGGGTGCAGGTTATGTAAAGCCTCCATGTGAGCTGATGTTGAATCAATATCAGCATGAATAGGAAACATCACCATCCCAGTGTTTACAGCTGTCAAAGCTGTCCTAAAATAACTCTGTTGCTTAGAGTAGAGGTCACGTTTAAAGGTCTTGGTTTTGGCTGAATATCTCCATAATTTACATCCTTTCGATTCTCCGTGTGGAAGTAAACCTGCTGTTCGTGTCATCCGAGGCTGTGCAGGGGAATCAGGAGTCTGTTGTAAACCAGGAGCCACTTAGATCATTATCGCGAAGCCCTTTTTTCCCATTCTCGTCACGCACGCCCACACTCTCCCAACTGATGACACCCACATGCCGTCTCACGCAGGAAAATAAACTCTCTTCCACTCATGTCTCAGAGCTCCAGCCTTTTATCCCTCTGCAGCTCTCGCATGCTTGCCCCGAATATTAAAGCCTTCTGCCTTAAAGGTCATGCCCCTTCGGAAATGATGAGTCTGTTGTTGTGTTGAAAACATCCATTTACTTACACTAAACGGCAAGCACTTGCCTTAAAAAAATAGATTTTTGAAAACGTCATGTATTTTAAATCTTTCTGAAAAGTATGAGGAACGGCTCCAGACAAATGAGCAACTACTGTGCTGATGTTTTGCTTCAAAAGCTTGTGCCGAAACCAAAGAACCAACTTTTTCCTACACAAAAGGAAGGTGTGATGTGACAACTAATCACCTCAAATATTTCTCAGATCAAGTGTGCAAAAGTCTTTGAAATTTTCGGCTGAGTAATCCGACTTGTGAATGAGAAAAACAGCATCGGAGTTTGCTTTCATTTGAAAAAGTTAATATTTGTGCTTTTTTTTTAAATGTTCTACTATAAGTAGCTGCAGCTGTGTTTAAATAATGCAGCTGTTTATTGGAAAAAGAAACTTAATAGACAAAACATTATTTAGTTATTGTTAAAATATTTTGGCATATGGAAATAACAACCATGTTCTTTAAAATTTTTAAAAAACAAAGGCATTCTTTGCCCCTTCTTTGATAGTGTTTCTTTTGCATCGTAATCACCAGCTTTTGGAAATTCATGTAAAGGTCTGTTGCATAAAAATGACAAATGTATTTGACATGGCCACTTTAGCTGTCTTTAGTTATTTGAGCTTCCAATTTAAAAAAAAAGTAATTTATTGACATGTGTGTCAGTTTTACCTTTCGAAAGGCTGCACTTGCTCCTAATTGCTTTGTTTGCAATGCCTCCTGGGAAAAGTGCAAGGCACACGTTTCCCTTCTTGGCTAAAAATATGAGCAGAAATGATGCCTGTGATATGTTATTATCATTATCAAGAGCCTACGCTGAGTATTTTTAGGTGAAAATGATGTCATTTTCTCTAGTTGTTTGGTTGAGACAGCATATGTAACATTTAATTTGATTGTTCATTAAAGTAGGAAATTCCCTAGTGGTTATATTTCAATTTAAGAAATGAATCTTGTTTTTGAAGGCATGATTGCCACAGAATACACTGAGTCTAGTCAAAAACCCTCAATCTCCATTAATCTAGGCTTTACTGCAGATGTTTACCGATGTTTATTGGAGCTTTCCATATATATATAAAATTACACTTTCAATTATTGACAGCATATTTTGTGGCTTGAAGCTTAGCTTCACATCAGCTGCAAATAAGCCTCTTCTTTGTCTAAATGTCTAAAAATGTATTTCAAAGTCTAAAGTGATTGTTTCATGCAGAATTGCCTGGACCCATTATGGGTCACGCGTTGTTCTAAAAAATTAAAGCAGAGAGAAGAATGCACTAGATTAATCAGCTGCCACAGATTTAAAACCAACAGCATAAAAAAACAACTGGAAAGGAGACTTTTTTTAAGATTTGTATGTTTATTTAAAATGCTTAGAAGAAAATCTCAAACTGATGAATCTAGCAAGTAGTGGTTCTGCCAAAATACACCTGGTTAAATTCAAAATGTATCTGCTCTGCTGCTTACAGCCCAGTACCCTGAACCTGTTTAGGCTGCAGACGAACACCGGCAACAACCCTTTACATGCAAACCACAAGTAAATGCCGCACCCAGAGCATTCCAGTTTGGTTCCACTTTTTCTGTGCCACAGTCCAGTTTTTTTTTTTACATAAATATGCTGATAAATAATGAATTAGGATTTAAACGAGTACCGGTAATTAGGATTTGTTTTAAATAACCAAAAGAAAACTATACTTTCAGATTTTCTGTTTTCAGATTTTCAAATCTTTTTGTTTGTAAAAAGAAACGATTTGCTCACCCACTGTAAAAGCACGGACTCACATGGCTGTGTGAGTCACACAGTGTGGGTTAACATCAAACAGGTGTTGTGCTTTCTGAGTGTTTGATATAGCAATTTGCACAGCAGAATTGGTGAGGTCTTAAAAGAGGCACGAGCAGAGCTAAACACTGCTGTGCTAAGCACAGCTTCCACTGGGATATTGCACAAGCTGTGCACCATATGCACTGTGGTGCTAACGGGCTAAAACGTGTTCGCTCGGCCTGGGATTAACCCTTTAACATCGGGGCTTTAGCTCCAGTGTTGACATGCTTTCAACTACCTAACTCTTCAACCATTTATGCACTGCAACGCTTTACGTTGGTAATGTGTTGTATATTGTGGCAAAGGCTATTCTCCACATCAGAATCTGCTGATTTACATTGACATAATCATAGAGTTACTGTGTGTCAAAAATCGTGTGTTACTTAGGTGTCGCCACCAACATCTCCAGTGTTTACAGGTTAACGCTATGCCCTCTTAGACTCATCAAATACCAAAGGGTTTCATTTTTAGGTGTGAATTTGGTCATTTCTGAGTATATACTTGGCATATACGGATGCAATTACATTGTTGAAACAGGAAATGTGGCTGTAAAGGTTTTGTTAATGTTACTCACTGTTAAGCCGGGTTTGCCACAAAGCTACTCTGTAAATTAAGGAGTTTCGAGCAGCCAGAAATCTGGAGATAAAAGCTCATTTGTTAGAAGTTATGGATGTGAGGAGCTGCATCATTTACTGCATCATTTACTATAATACTAAGCTACATTTATTTTATTTTACATTTATTGAGTTTGTTATAAAATAATATAACAAAGTATACATAAGTCACAATTACGCAACTCTTTTTTTATTGTGTGCCAATTTCAAAACAACCATTTTATGGCCCATCTCGGAAGAGACCCTGTGTAAAACATACAAGGGGAGAAGGACTTGTAAACTTGGACAAAAACCTGATGCTGGTGTAATGATAAAGGCTTAAAAAAGGTATGATATGTCCTGTTTAGGAATAAATTAAAAGGACACGTGGTCCTGGCATTTCACAGTCATCCATCGATCTTCAGACCCGCTGAATCCCTTTCAGAGTCACTGGGTTTTTGGAGCCAACTCAGCTACTGTCCGGTGAAGGCAGGATACACCCTGAGGTTGCCAGTCAGTTGCAGGGCCACCCACTCACACCTAGGGGCATTCTAAAGATGACATCCTGTAAAGCATGTTTTTGGACTGCGGGTGGAAGCTGGATTGCCCGGAGAAAACCCTCGCATGAACGTGGAGAACATGCAAACTTCACACAGAAAGGTCCCAGTCGGTATTCAAACCAGGGCCTTCTCACTATGAGGAACCACTACGCCACCATGCAGGCCGCGTTTGAAACTCCAAAATAAAATAGAAATCTGGCCAGGTCACTAAACTATGTTTGCTTCTGGATTTAAACACTCTAGGATATCAAATAAACCAAGTTTAGACTTTCATTTCTGCCATGCATACTTTTTCTGAAACTTAGAGTATTAAAATTGATGGGATCAAAAGAGTAAGTGCAATGTAACGTGTTAAAGCCTCTGCACTACATTCTGTCAAGCTGGCACTGCACGCCGTAGCAGCATATATGATTTTTTTTTCTTTAATACATGACTTCTGAATAATGATCTTTTGTAGCTGTGAAGAAAAACTTAATGTTTTTAGAGAAATGTTTTTCCATTGTACGTTACATGGTAACAGGTTTGGTCTACTAGACACGAGGGTGAGAATATATAAGGCTTTTCCTTTTTTCACTCCCTTTCAGATATTTTGTTGTCTTTTAATTTTTATTTTCTATGCTTTTTCTTGTGAATATATGTCCTAATTAAAATATTATCACATCAAATTCAGTACAGCGGTTTTGAAACCTTTTTTATTGCTTATTTTGAATTTTTTAAAAATTAAACAATTACATATTACAACAGAGATCTTTTTTTATGTTGGTTACAAGACCTGGTTTTTATGAGGACAGAAAATACACCAGCGGCTTTCCCTAATGCGTTTTTCAGACACAGACACGTGCATGTAGGACAGTTTTTGCAACTGCATCCAGTTATGCCTGTGGGAACAACACATTTTTCTCGTTTCTACTTTCCCACAGTCAGCAATTTCATCAGTTTTACCACCTGGCTCAACCTTTGTGTAAAAAATGTCACTTTCCTTTCTGCATTTAGTGCATTTCCTGATGTTCCACACATTGTGAGCATGGCATTTACATCACCTGAGCGTGACCTTTGATGATTATGATAAAAAAAAAAAAAACTAATTTGAATCTTGCACACAACTGTAAAAGCATCACTCTGTTTCTGTGCGTCATAGCAGCGTTTAAATTTTTTTTTTTATAAAACCCTAATGGAGTACATTTTAAAGTTGTAGAGTTTTGAAAATATTAATCTTTTTTTCGGGCCAAAAATTTTTATTCATTAAAAAAAATATTAAAACCTTTGGTACAAGAATTCCTTTTGCACATAGTAATTTCACAGAAAAACTGTGTATATCAACATGGTTTCAACTAACAGTCTTTTGCTGGAATCATGTTTTTTAAGGCAAAGAAAACCTCTGTGTGTTCACAACATTTGGTTTCTGTCCAACATCTCTCCACAAAGAGTGAAAACTTTTCTGAAACCCACGAACCTTTTTTCAGTTTTGGTTTTCGGAAGAAAAAGCTGTTAGTTCACCTTAAAGCTGACTAAGCATTGAAGTAAGAGGTTCTTCTTTCTTGGTATGCTTAAAGCATGTCCACCGCAGTTCACCTGTTTATTTATCAGAAACCCTCAGAGTTCTCCTTTTGCAGACTTTTCCGTTCTGCCAGTCACCCTGCAAATAATCTGCTAACTTTAGGTTGTCATGTAATCTCGTGTCCCAAGAGATAAGAGTCCAAGATGTTATTTGTTGCCTGATCTTCCTCTGACTGACACCCAGCTGTGTCATGGTTTAAGCAGAACTCATTCCTCTGTCTTTGTTGGACTTTGCCATCAGTCGGTTTCCTTCAGTTCTGACCAGAAATCTTCTCAGCAGCAGATCTCCAGTGAAACAAATCTCTGCTCATGTGAAGCACACCTAAAGGCAATTCCTTAAAGACAGGCCAATAATTTGTCTCCTAAAGTATGTTTGGTTGAGCAAGAAAAACAGGGAAATAACAGTTTATCAAAGGCATTTTTCAAGGCAACAAAGAATTTTTAACATGACGTTGGACTCACGTTTGCAGTCAGAACTCTCCACATGTTTCAGCAAAAAAACACAGAGGGCAGGACACAGTATTGGTGAAGTAGGTTGCAAAACAGAACTCCTGAAAAATGATGAATTTTAAAGGATTTGATCAGACTTTTTTCATGTCCACCCACATAGACTAAGCCACTTACAATTTTTCTGCTTTTTATATGATTCAAGGAGGAGAGAATAATGATTTAATGAGTGTATATATTTTTCTTTTTGCTGAAGCTTTAATATTCAGTTTTTCTTTTAGTAAACTGATGGCCATTTTGATGCTCTGACCTGCACCTTATCCAAGCAAACCACTAAGCGACTCTGTAAGCAAACCTGTGCTGCTCCTTGTTTGAGGGAGAGGTATGGACGATTTACTGTTCTGTTTACATTGTACTAAAAAAGGAAGGCACCCTTTGACATTTTCGCTGATTGATTTACCGTTACCCACACCCAGCTTTACTTAATGCAGTCTTACAATGTACGTAAGAATAAATACCTCCTTCAGGGTAGACTCCTTTTAATACAGAAAACACTGGAAATATTGCCTCTTGCTTCTTTGTTGTTAATCTTGTTAGAGAATCTTTCCCTAAACTGTTAATATGTAGTATGTAAGCAGTCATTTTAAAAATAATTTAGTTAACAGGCAAATTTGGGAGATCAAATTGATGCAAAAATGTGGCTTTTTTCTTTTTACTTCAGTGTTGCTTTTTAGGTTTATTTTTAGAATATTTTTTTGAGTTAGCCACATTTTTTTTCCCTATTTTGAATACAAAGCACCTTGAGTAAAATCTTTAGTAAGAGATTTGGGGGAATTCATGCCATGGATTGATGTTAAGTTTTTTTTGTTGGTGTCTAAAATTAAATGAAATTACAGCTCAAAAGGCTTTACAACCAATTACATAAATATATATATATATATATATATATATATATATATATATATATATATATATATATATATATATATATAATATATATATAGTAGAGCCAGAGGGATCAACAGCTTAATAACGGTTTCCTTTTTAGACTCTTATTTTCTGTCTGATGACTCACCTGTTGGATGTCTGCTGGAATGCTTCCCTCAATGAAACAGGAAATGAGTATGTTTTCTTTATACGCCCCCTTTTTCCCAAGTGTCTTCTCAGATAACTGACCCATTGTTCGTGGCTGAGAACTTGACTCAAAGCCCCCTCTGTTTAGCTTTTCAGATTTTAATCTTAAACAAAGAATTAACTGAAGAAAACAGCCTTGGAGGCAGGATAAATTTAGGTGTCGGTGATGCTCAGCATGTCTGGAAAAATTAGAAGACATGTTATAGGCAGGTGTGTTGCAACACACCTGTAACGTGTAAAATTTTGGGATTATATGGGCTAGAATTCAGTCAACTTTGATTTATTGTCCTAGAGCGCAGCATCAAATCTATGGATATTCAATAACTGTTTATATTTTGATAAGCTTTTAGATAATACATTAATGACAACTCGACCCTGCTGAGAAAAAGGATTAAATGTTAAATATACTCTTTGGATATGTTGGTCTCTTCCATCCAGTGTTTTTTACATAATTAGGGTCAAGGCAACCATAAAGCAGTACAATGCAGAATTATGTTTTTCAGAATAAAAGATTAACACAATATTTGTAGACAGTGTGACATCAAGAAACTACAATATGCTGAAAGAAATAAGGACTTAATAGAGATACAAAATAATCTTTTGAGGCTGCAGCTGTCAAACTGCTTGGGTGTTTCCAGGATTACAACTGGGAAAAATGCAGTGCTGCTTACGAAACAGCTGATTCTTGCAGTTTTATTTGAGTATTTGCTAATATTCGGGAAGGGTGTAAAAGTGATCAAACTTTAACTTTGGCCCTAAAAACTGAAAAAATTGTTGTCTGTTATTACACTGTTTTAGACATTCAGATGGATTCTTCAATACTTTTTTGGAAACTTTCAGATTAAATGTTATTTTTCTTCGTTATTTGTTTTAATTAACCTATGACAAAACTATCATATGATAGACACGTAAATCATCATTAATTCTATATTTCCTGTTTATTATATGTATTTAATTGATTGACTTGCTACAGTCATCAAAAAAAGCAGCAGGACGGGCTTTATTTTTGTGCTTTTGCACAACACTGTCATCTTGAACTTAAATCATGACATCTGAATTTAAAGTCTACTTTCTTGAAACGTTGCACTGCTCAATGGAGTGGTGTCTCCATTGGTCTAATTTGAGCTGTTTTCTCTGTCAATTGCTTCAGGCTCAACCAACACACTTCTGCTGTTCCATGATGACAAAAGTTTCTATAATAACAAAAAAGTTAAAAGGTCTTGAAAGCACCGCACCCCCAGGCCCTTGTGCTTTTATCAGTCAGCTGCATCCATTTGTTGATGTGAAAACGCTGTTATATGTGACTCATGTTTAAAAAAGGGAAAACTAAAATTGGTTTGCATTGAGTGTTTTAGTTTTTCCCCATTGAGATGTTATAGTAAATAAGCTAAAATTTCATTAAAACACAAACATATGATTATATAGAAATTGATATTTAATTACTTTTATGTGTAAAAGGCACCACATATGTACTTAATGCTAGTCCAAATAAAGATGCATCAAAGTTTCAGCAGCACTGAGTAAAATTGTTTAAAATTGTTTAAATGCAACAGTTTGTCATATATTTAAGAATTTAGAGGTTATATAGAGCTCTGTCCATTATGTAGCTACAAGGGGGCCCAGGCCAGGGCCTCTTTGTGCCCGTCCCAAGTATGGATAAATACAGAGTGTGTGTCAGGAAAGGCATCAGACATATAATCTTTGCCAAACCAAATATGCGAATCAGACTTTTAAGCTGATTCGACCTTGAAGGGAAAGCCAAAGGAAAAGAAGATACAATGCTCTATCCATATTAGTTATTCTTTTCTAACAATTCTGTTTATTTTTTAGCTTCTTCTTTTTATTTTTTTTTAAGAAATTGGTAAATTAACTTTACTTGCAGCAAGAAAAAAACTCCCCAATGCCCTCCCCCTCCTTGTCTTATCAACTGTAAGTCTTATGCTGTGTGGTGTGTCTGTGCGTGAGACCCTTCCCACTTGTGGCTGCCTTCCTAGACTGTGGGAGGACTGAAGACTTTCTTATCACTACAGCTTGTCTGGTTGTCATCAACCCCACAGATGCACAACTAGAAACACTTTTTTTGGGTAAGGTATCAAGAAGAAAAAAACATCTTTCAACTGTGTCAAAGCAATATCAGCTCCTCCCTGTCACCTGTTCAGTTTCTTAAGTGATGTGTAAAACTTGTTTGGGGTTTGAAGAGAGAAAACTTTCAATTTTGAAGAATTTTTTAATTGACTTTTAAACATAGCATTGCTGCAAACATTCCTTAAGTAAATGTCTATAAATACATTAGGAGGATGTCTTATATAACTTTTGGTGCTGCTGAGAATTTTCTCCCTTCAAAGTAATGGTCAAAACCGGTTTGAGATATCACACTGCAAGTCTGGTCTACATCCTTCTTCATTGGACACTTATCTGAGCGTGTCATCAAGACTTTAAGCACTCACTTAGGCTGTTACAGATGAGCCCTTTGTCTTGATCTCCTTATAAAGACTGGTTCAAAGTTCTCGACAAATGTGACGTTTGATTTCTGACGCGTCATCCGAGCAAAGCTTTTGTCCTCTGCGCTGTATGAAACTGTTGTGTGATTTGGACAAACATTTGAAATTGCTTGTGGTTAAAAACGTTAAAGACAGAGGCTTGACGACATAATCCGGCCAGGATCTGACCTTTGTCAAACAACATGCACTCTGTTTTTGTTTCCTCAGGATCACTTGTTCTTACAACAAATCTTATTCATTTGTCTTCTTCAATCAATCCAAGAACATCCATCTTGGTTACTACTGCTGTGCCTTTGTGAAGTCTTCTGACCTTTTTGTGAAGTATAAGTTGTCCCCGCCAGCAGGACCTGTTGTTCTCATGGCCCCTGCGTTTCATCCAAATGATCTTATTTCCAATAAAATAGATAAGCTGTGTGTTTTTGCAAACACAAGCTATAATATGTTTCTGCTGCCATATGAAAAACTACATAAAGACTAGCTTTGGTTGTATTGTTGTGCTATTGTTAGTTCACTAATTTTGTTCTTTTGTGGAAACTCAAACTGTCCTGTAGAGGAAAAGCTCTATGCTGTCACAAACAAGCTTTTGCAGTCCCCACAGAATGGCATTGTTTTCCTCTGAAGCCACAGCAAGGCAACATAAGTCCACAGGACAAATTTTTTATGACAAATATCAGGAAAGTTAATGCCGCTGTCACCTAGGATGACTGATTTGATTGGATTACAGTTTATGTGGGAAAAACAAAGTTCTCAAGATCAATAATGCGTTTTTGTAGACAACAACCATGAATAAGAAAAAAAAAAACTGAAGATATGTAGAATAGAACCAATCTCAGGTAGTTTTTTTTGCCAAAATGTGATTGTGTTTTTGTCACCAATGTTAGCAAGCCCCCACATTTTTTTTTCCATATTTGAAGTCAACCTGAAGTTATGGTACAAATCGTCAATCAACTTTCCCTGTCACTCCAGCTTTTTTTTAAATAAAAAAATATATTATCTGTTCCCAAAAGTGCTTAGTGTCGATTGCTTTTCTGTCTATTTTACTTTTGTGTCTGCATGTGGTTAAAATGAACTGTTTTGATTTTGTTAATAACCGGTAGTTCATAATTAGGGTGTGTTATTTATGAAGGTGGTGGGTGGATCAATCAAGCTCTATCTAGCCGCTCATTTTAAGGACAACTATGATAGGCGGAGTAAACTCCATTTAACATGACCACGCTAATTCAAGCGATATTTTGACTTTTATTAAGTTTTATGGGTGTGGTCAGAGATTTTCAGTCCACTAAATATGTATAGACTAAATTAACTTCAGGAGATTAATCAGGATTGTTTTCAAAGTTTATATCAAAGTTTATATCTCACCTCAACTCAGTTGAACTGTAAATACATCATTTTAGTCAACTTGATGTGAGTAGAGGCTAGTTAAGCAGTTATACTGCATTGTTTAAGGATCAAATAACCTTGAATATGAAAAAAGGACAAACATACAATCATACTTAAAATCTACAAAAAATAAAACGATATGGGGCAAAAGTGTGAAGATGGGAGAAGTTTGGACTGAAAAACTAAAATCTCTCTACAGACTCCAACAGACTCTGAGATCAATTAAGTAACACAAAGCCACAAAGCTAGACAGATGAAACCGGGTGAAATGGAGAAAACACAGTAACAAAAAAAATCAAATAGAACTTGCTCACCAAACATGTCTTAAATAACAACAACAAAAAACTAAACAGAAGCATCAATTCTAACAAATAAAAAATGTGGGAGTCAGAGGTGCGGTCTGTAAGAAACTCTGGTAAACATGGAAAAAGCAAGCAGTTTCATTTTCTATTGAGTCAGCTTTGTCATTTTCTTTAAAGGTTTATTGTAACTTTGCAATAGAATTTAGCATTCAGTTGGATATACCATTCATCCTCACATGAATAAACAAAAATTGTGTCCCTTTATATTTTTGTTTGTATATTTAAATAACTCTGAATGATTCTTAGATTCCTGTTACCGGTAGTTTCATTTAACAATTTTTTTTCTTTTTTCTGTATTTTAAATTTCAACAAAGAGAGAAACAATTTAAAAACCTTTTGCTTATTTGGGAAGTCAAAGATTTGTTTTGCCTCAACTGAAAGTTTGTGAATGAAATGCTTGGTGGAAAACCAATCAGTGATATGACTCAAAATATAATCAGCCCCACAACTTTTGCACATCAGTTTTTATAATTTTTTTTGTGGAGCAAATAACTTTTGCCTGAATTGTAGATTATATTTACTGTGCAGAACCAGATATTTTCTTTATTTGTAATCGCACAACAAATGTGCATTTGATTGTAGGTGGGTCAGCTTATCCTGGGAAGTATTACTTAGTCAACTGCCTGGTAATGATGATGGAAACTGCTTGCTTGGTTGGCATAACTGCGCATACTGTTGGTCATCTCCTTCATATGAAAACATTTGCACAGTGTCTGATGTTCAGCAGCTCTGCAAGTTCCCTAGAATCCATAGAAAGGGTTGGTTGGAGACTAAAATGTATATAAATAAATGGTATGCTTAAACTATGTTGCACAGCTTTCATGGATATAGATGGGTTTGCAACTCCTCTGTAAAATTCTCGACTAATATTCTTGTACAAATTACTGATAATCTGTTATTTCTTCCCACCTTTTAAGATTATGTCTGTAAACATTATGGGCTGCTAATGAACTTTAAGGTCTCTGCTGCTGCTGGACCGTTCAGCTGTGGGAAGTTTCAGTTGCAGAGAAAATGAGTGGGAGGCCCTGGAGGACATTTGACATGACTGTTCTCAAGACCTTCCACGGAGTCGCAGTGACTAACATCTAGCACGAGGTTTATATGCGGGGTTTAGAAAGCAGTGAGTGCACCTAGTGACGCCTATCAGTGTCTCCTTTGCGATTCTAATAAGACATTAATTCAGTACCTCCAAAAGCTGATTTATTGTTGACATCTGGGCTTCTGCTGGTGTTTGCACGGCGGCCCACTGTGCTGTAAATTACAGGATCATATAACTGAGTGAACGTCGGATGAATTCCATTCAGGTGCTGTTGGCTTGAAGTCAGATTTCCAAATAGTCCCGGCTCACGAGGCAACTTGAAAAGAGCTCAGACACACGTAGTTCTGTGGTTACTATCTGGGCATGAAAACCTCATAAAAAGATACAGTTCACCTCCAATTTAAGGAATTTCTCCAGTCCAGGAACGACTGTTTTGTACCTTGCTTGACAAACAATGTCTCCCAGCCATATATCAGTGACTTAAATCACCTCAGCTCCTTTTTTAAATTTTTTTTCTCAACTCTGCCTATGCTTCTGTGGTTGAAAACAATTGAGACGAATTGCATTAATACAACTATATAAGATGGAGTGATTTTCTTTGTGTTGAAAAACATTTAATATAAAATGTTGATATTAAAAAAACATTTTCGGGTGAGACCGTTTTGCTTAGAAGACGTGTAATGCATAACATCCCTGGCTTACTTGTTTAAAAAAAGTATACTTAGTTATAATTAAGCCACAACCCCTGTTTAGATTGCTTTGTAATGATATTGTTGAGGAAACATCTTTCTGCAATTAAATTCACCTATTTTATTGTACTACCACATTTATTACATATTGATGCAATAAAACAATGACTGAAGTATTTTTTGCTCTAAAGACCCTATTTGCATAAATGTGATCTAATACTGTCAGATTTTCATTCATACTAAAACTATGTCAAAGGGACCTGATGTCACACATAACCCTACCTGCATTCACACAGAGGGAGCGTCAGGCTTTCTCAGGTTGAATCAATATGAAACTCCTTATGTGACCTCTTGTGTCTCCTCTAGCATCAGTTCACTTTGTTTTTTCTACTGATTTGTCACATGGATGATGTGATAAATAAAGTACTGGGTGTTTTTTTTGTGGTTTATCTGAGGAAAAGCTACCTTAAAGATATTATAAAATCAGTTAAAATACAAGAATGAGCCACATAATATTGAACAACTCAGGTAAATTGGGTTGTTTTCAGTGGGGTGCTATTAGTGCTAAATATATTGTTGCCCAGGGCAACAACCTGCTTTACAACTTTTTGTGCGTATGAGCTGGTCTGATGTGCTTTTCTCAGAAGTTTGCAGTGCATTCATGTTGGATACAGATCAGTGTTACTCATTTACTTTCTTCTCCTGAGCTCAATTCTTTTTACTAGTTATTTTACACCAGCTGGAGACAGACTGCTCACATTGCTAGTAACAATGTCTGTGGTTCAAATCACTCAATTTAATCTGGTTTGACTCATGAACTAGAGCTCAATCGGGTTAACTTTTCATATGACAAAACATTTTGTGGGTTACTTTTTAGTGAGCAACATTCAACAAAAAAGACAGATGAAGTTAGAAGTTTTCACAAAGGAGGAAGTTGTCTTAAATACAGACGCAGTTGGTGTGGAGGTGTGTTAGGCCCAGACGTATTTGGCTGTCTGTTTACCACTTCAACAGTTTCAACAGATGGTGGTGTCGTTTTCACATTTAACTCAAAATGGAGGCTGCTGTTTTTAGGCCACACTCTCCCTGGGACTTTTATTTGGTATCTTTGCAACCTCCCACATATCCCTGTTCTGTTATCTGAGCGCCAAGTCTGCACATACCACTACTTAACCCACAACTATGACTTTCTCAGCTTCTTTTTCAGCTTTTATCATACCTTTGTTTTCTAAATTGAAAAAAAAAATATATCACTTTTTATTCTGTTGTGTTCTTTAGTGTGTTTTTTCTTCAAAACACTCTGAGGTACACAACAGAAAAAAAATGCTCTTGTTCTTCTGCTTCTTGCTGTGAAACTGAATCTAAAAGAGAACTGCTTTGATCGATGAGGCTGTAAAGGTGACATTTTTCAGACAATCCCACGTTTTAGAAAGTAATGGTTCACTGTGAAATGTAAACTAACCAAAGCATGTGATGCAGAATTTATTACTGCTTTATTTGTAGCTACACATCAAAGGTTTCTCACATCGCATTTCAGTGTGACTTACTTTTCTCAAAAGCATTTTTACTGTTCATTTAATCTTAATACCACATCTTTTTTTATTCTTTCTACTTCTAACTAAAAAAATTGACTTTTCTAAAAATAAATAACTGAAATTTCTGATGTTTCTCAAATTGGATTTAAAATGATTTATTGATTTTTCTTCATACATATTTTTAAACATGATTAGATTACACAATTACTGAATTAATTTAGCCTTTTCAAAAATATTCTGACTTATTTTTCTGTTTTGTTTCCCATTTTTGATCCTTTGTTCTTAGTTTTTGCTCTTTTTAACTTGAAAACTCTGTCGGCAGAGAAAGAGGAAAAGCTGATTTGTGCTGCTCTGCCGTTCGTTGTCTCATCCTCTCAGCTTCCTTTTCACTTTTTTGAAGCACAGACAACGCATGATCACATCAAACACCAGCCTCTGCTTCTGCTGTTTTGCTTTCTGACTAATTCCACAAAAAATGTATATTCATAGTGAACCTGCTTAATACACCTTTTGTATTTTTGGGTGACGCTGTCATTCTAAATGATAACATTTGCTGAGTGTATTCAGAAAAATGGGTCGGGGAGACAACTGTCTCCAGTGACAGCTGTTTACATCTTACAGAGTCGAACCGGGTCTCTGCTGTCTGGGGAAAAATTGTCCAGTCTAGCTCTGATCTCACTGTGTAGTCACCGTGTTTGCCTAATGCTAGGAAATTGTCGTCGAAATGTTGGCGTTTTTTTTTTTCCTTCCGAAGTCTTCAGACCGCTTCCTTTCAAGAGTAAAATACAAAGTTATTCAAGTGTGGAAGATTGTGTGGAGAAAAGAATGCTTAGTAATTGTGTGATTCTATTCTCTTTGTGTTTGAGTTAGTGTTTTTTTTAATAAATAAAAGGTGCCAGCAATACTGAAACTATGAATCAGAATGAGAATTCTTTTGAGCGTTGAACTTTTAAAGGTGACATCTAAACTCTTGAGTTGTGGGTGGAGTAGTGTTAAAAGTTTGCAGTTATTTTCTCATAACTTTTCTAAATTTTTCTGTTTATTTATTATCAGAATTATTAAAATTTCAAAGTTTTGAAAAATGTATTTTGATGGTTTTTGTGGTTTATGGTTTTCAATAAATCTATTTCAGTTTTTTGTTTACTGTTCTGATGTTTTTTTTCTTCTTTTTTAAATAAATAAAGACTATAAAATATTCTATTTGAGCAAAAAGTGAATCTTAAAAACAAAGTTTTCTTTTTATTAATAGCTTGTTGGAGTTTTAATATGTGTGTTGGTCAAGCTGACATGTAGAGCATGGGTTTATTTTGTGTTAATTTGTGTCAGACTTGTTTTCTTCGTATAAATAAATCCATAAGTCATTCTGAAACTATGATGCTTTGGAGTGATAATATTACCATAGTACCAGGGGAAATTTGCCTAGTGAAATGTTCAGTTCTCTGACAACCCACTCAGTTTCGTGTGGAAAAAAAAAAAGATCTTTTAACCTTTCAGAAACAACAAATGTGTGCTTGAAAAAAAGCCCTGTTAAAAAAAAAAAAGTAAAGTCATGGTGCCTAAAACCAACAGATTGTTGATTTTCCAATATTAAACACCATTTCAATTAAAGATGCTGCTGCAAAGAGTTAAAAATTTCAGTGGACCACCCAGTCATCTGGAATCACACTTTGACTCATGGGGAGCCTTAAATTTTTTTTTTTCAGGTAAATGTTTGCATCTGCGTTTTAAATGACGCACGTCTGCTTGGTCTCTTCTCTCTGCTTCATGACTGAGATCTGGAGTTTCACAATGAGACGCAGAATATTTCAGAGATCTATTTTATTTTATTTCATTGACTGGTGACACAGCTAAGATCCTGAGTTTCACTGAAGTCGTAGTTCTGAAGTACTGATTTGATTCAACATTGTGTTGCTAATACTTCAGATAAGAACATGGACGGGGAGTTATGCAACTTTTTTTGTGTACATTTTTTGCTCTTTGTGAGTGTTCTGGTAATATCATTTTTGTGCTTTTAATAAAATTGTGCTTTAGTTAAATAATGTTTTTCGGCAGCATCTAACATTCATACATAATTTATTATAAGCTTAACCAGATGGAGTGATTAGTTCCATCCGCACTAACTTAAACAAAGGTTTTGGAAAGTGTTGCACACAACATTAATCTTAAGACATTGAATGTCAACGCACTGAACCGTTATTCTGCGTGACCTTAATTGAGACAATAAATAAATAAAAAACATGTTGATGGTTTCAGAAAGGCTCTGCTCTGCAAGTCCGTGGGAGGCATCACTTTGTTGCCACCAGCAACACTTAATTTCTTTTATGTGTCTCTGTGTGCTTTTGCACAACAGCAAGATTTTTTCTCTCTAATCAATGTACATATTTAGGATCTGAGGTTGAGCGTGGCTGTCTAGTCTCGTTTGTGTGCACAGTCAGTGTCTAAAAAGTGTTTACAGTCTTCTATGAGAAATGTTTTTCTTTGACCTTTTTGGGTTAATTTGGGAGTTTTTATATGTCCGCTTCTGTGGCAATCTTTAGACTGCACCTGGATGCATTCACACAGAATCATAAATGGCCATTTTAACTCTTACTGTACAATATTGTCCCCAAAGAAAACTTTTCTATGTATTTAAAATGATCTAATCCGACCAGTTGCTTGCATAAGGTTTGCATTTCTTTATGCCACTTTCAATCATTTAAATTTTTTATTAAATTAAACTGTTAAACATGTTTTTGTTTTGTCATAATGTGTGTATTATTGTGATAATACAAAAATGATAATGTAAGGCTGATATTATACTACAATTGTTCGATTGTGTGTTTCAAATGACATCTTCCAGCAATTTAGCTTGTTGCGTTTTTTTAATATCTATAGTCCTGATTTATTTATATAGAAATAAATGCAGTTTAATTGTACTATTATTGTTGATTGCGCTATAGTCTGAGTGCATGTGCTGTTTATATTCCATACACAGTTTAATTAGTGTTTTTCTATTGTTGACATCCAGAACCATGCAGGGCTCTGCAACAGTACGTTTGCAGCAGTGTGGGTGTCAACTGTGAGTGCATGCTCTTGGCAGTATGTGTTTACTGCTTTTAATTCAAGTGTTTCTGAGTTTTACATTAACTGTTGTTTCTTTGCACTTAATTTCCATCAATCTATGTGAATCTAGACATATTTCAAAAGGTTTGAGTGTGATAAAAACCAATTACCCTGAGCACACCTTTGTCTTATAAAAAATTCCAACTTGGAGAAAAGATTAGAAACATGCAGATATGATGTGGACTTTTGTTCCTATGGCTTGTTTTTTTTTTACCTCGTGAAATCATACATTTATTATTAAATCTGTGTGAGCATCCATGCTGCATGCTATGCACAAAAAATCTCGCTTCAGTGTTTGCACTGCAGTGCGCATATGTATTTATTTACATGGAGGTGGATGTGTGCAAGTGTTTGTTCCCTCTTCTTGTTGCTCATCATTGGTCCCGCCTGACATTTACACATTCAAATCAGAAACTGTTTATCCGAAGTTTGAAGCACATGACAAGATTTCATGCTTTGTTTAAGATAATCACCAGCGTCACATCATGCAAAGACGCAGGCTCTCACTGTGAGGCCCATTAAGTGCAGATGTTAAGGAAGAGTTTAACTGTTAAAAATGCCGCAAGTAACTGTTTTCAGAATCTAAGTTGAGCATTTTTTAATTATTAATCACTTTTTTAATGTGTTTTTGTTTTGTTTGAGGTGAATTTCAGCTCACTTGACCCACAGCTATAGATAATAACAAATGGTGATAAAGTTTGTAGCATGTTTTGCTCAAATGAGTACTGACGAGCAACTTCCACCTTGTTCGAAAAAGGTCAAGGAGTGTAAACAGCATGAAGTCCCAAAGAACTCTAAATAAAGAGAAGAAATTTATATTGTGAGTAAAAGACAAGGGTTACATAACCCTTCTGGTAGAATACAAGCATTTCATGTTGTGCTGAAAGCTCTTTGAGCTTTTATGAATGTTTTCTTTCTTTTATTACTTCAAACATGTTTTCTTCGCAGAATAATGGTCACTGTGTAAAAGAAGGAATTTAAATGTCTATGTCATAAAACAAATTGTGTCCTCGTGTCATCTTCCTCAGATGAATGTGTTTTTAAAAGAGGTTCAACCTCTGAAACTGAAATTGAAATATCATACACACATATGCATGTATTCATGTCTGGAATACATCTTCAGAATATCCTATTCTCGGTTGAGTAGTTTCAAGTTGTGACTCTGGAATTGGGCTCTGTTATCTGGCGATTGCAAAAAAGCAGTATATTTTGGGGACTTTTCCACATCTTATTACCTTGAGCTCAGCTGACCCAGTACTGCAGAACTTTTTCTGCACATTACAAAGTGAAACAATTTTTTTTTAACCCTCTCACCGCCACTCATGTACACACACCTACACACATACTCTTTCACAGTGGGTTTAACGGTTTTTAAGTAAAACATGCTAAACCTCTACCATATCCTGCCTGACATGAGGTACCTGTAAAAACCACAATGCCTACACATTAAGCTGTTTTTCAATATTCATATTTCAATGAGAGTTCAACCACCTCCACTTCACATCAACAGCCCTTCTATCATATTGGAATATTATACTATTCCTAATGTTTTAGGCATTTAAAAATATTATTATTTTCTATACCAGCGCATTAAAATAAAACGTACAAAGATGTGACGTGTTACGTCTTAATGAAACATTTTCTTGTGATTTCTTTTGTTTTTATAAGTCAAAAGCCCAAAATACAATATTACCAAACTTTGTCACCCAGATGAAAACTGCAGCTGTATTTTGCCACATGCTCGCCGTTCAGCAAACTACTCTCATTTCTCTGTTTTCTCAGTAATGAGCCTTTGCTGTATACCTGCATGTTTTGCTGCAGGTCACCTAAGCTGTATCGCAGATTCGCAAACCTGTTCCAACCTTTCCTACTGCAGGGATTCAGCACTAAACCTCACCAACATTTATCTTACAAGAAAACATGAGTGGGCTGCTCAGGCAGTCAATCCAACAGCATGTGTTGCGCCCTTAGAGCTTTCAGATGCCTATCATCATGTTTGAAAGAACAGAGGAGTAAGGTGACCTTGTCATAGACCACCATGTCACAGTTAGGAGTGCTGAAGTGAAAAATTGTGTAAGCATTCAGTTTTTATGTTTTTAATAATTAGTGCCTTTCGTTGAGTCTTGAAGATTTGTTCAGTATTTAAGATGGATTTTTTTTTTGCCACCTCTTTTGATTTAACTGAATATAATTTTAAAGTTAAGTGAGACACCTGTTCAAGGTTGGCATCTTATCTACAGACAGAGAGTCGACAAACAAAAGCATTTCTATAGATTGGAGGTATTGCGTGTCTTTGAGCCTTTGCATTGATTTGGGTTGCCACCATTTCTCATGTCACCTTTTCAGCTTAGTCATTTTTTTGTTATAGAGTTGTAATTGTCTACTGCTACAGACATAAGCAGTGAACTGTACACAGACCTCAGTTACATCTGAATGTGAACAGCAGGTTTAACACTGAGAACTGAAACATATTGATTCTGGATTTTCCCTGTGCTCTGCTGCCTCCGCCACTCACTGATATTAAACATTTCACTTCCTTTTTGAGGCCACTTTGTTTACCAGCCAACCTGCTATTTTTGCAGGAGGCCTTTTCTTCGCTCTAAGACAGCATTTACCGTTAAAGGATGTCTCCTGCTCAGCACGTGCACCTCTGGAACAACACACACATGATGTTGTTGTTACCTTGATGTTCATATATACAGTATCACAGTACACCAACTGTTCAACACATGTGAAGGTTAACTTAGGTGCAAAATGCAATTCTCATTAAAACGAAAAGGGTTAAAATTCTAACATCTACAAAAAATTCTAAAAATCTATCAGTTAAAGCTGAGTTAAAGAAAAAAATTGTGAGAAATGAGTCCACTCTACTGTACAAAGTAGATTGCTGTGCAAGAAAACGTTAACATTTCTCAGATACTGTAACGTTTTATTTAATGATTACTCAGCTAAAATGCGGAAACTGTGTTCATTGGTATTTGTAGCTTGACAACCATCTTTATCAGCAATACCTCAAAGTAATTTTTATGACGTATGATCATTATGACATTCGTCCTCTGTTTGCTTCTATTGCTTTCATAGTGTCCAGCAACAGGATTTTAGACTGATTGTTTTTACAGTTTGCAAGCTGATTGGCTGCGACGACCCCTGAAAGGATATGCCAAAAGGTGTACAAACAGTAAACCTGATCGTCAAACCTGCTTGGGTAAAATTTGGGTTAAGTCTTTCTTTTCGAGGCATTACACACGTTGTTTTTGCATAAAGGAAATCTGGTTTTACTCCTATTCCAAGGTATGGAATATGACTGAATGGACATCAAAACAAACAAACAAAAAAACATCTAGTCTTAATGGTTAGATTTTCTTGACTTTGTTTAAAAGTATTCATATGATTACAAGTCTGGAAAAGTTGGAATTCTGTCAGATTTGGATGTTTTAAAACAGATTCACATTTTTCCAAAGTCAGAGCTCTGTCTCCCCCTCTGGTCATTGGCAGGAACAATCTCCATAGTTCTAAACACACTACATCTCCCAGCAATCCCAGCACACAGTTTCTGGATGCCACACACCTGACTTTCATTTGCAATCACTCACAGTATACTTAAGCAGTGTACTGAGCCTCACTCAGTGCAAAGTATTGTTTGTGCCACTCTGCCTGCCTTACTGAGTGTTTTATCTGGAGCTGATCTTCTGATTTCCTGACCCTGTTTTGTCTCTGACTCTGTTTGCCTGCCGATGCCCTGAATCTCGCTTGGATCCTGATTATCCCAGTATCTTCTCCGATGCTCCCATGCTCATTTCTGGCCTCTCTCTCTCTGACCCTGATTAAGCTTTGTGGACTTTTAGCTAAGCTAATTAGCTAAGCTGCAATTACAACCAGCCATGCTCTGGATGTGAGGATTGCTACCCTTTCACTCTTATGCTGCAGTCACACATCAGTTACGTGAGATTTTTAACCATCCAGCGGATGGCAAAGTACCTGGGGAACTGTTATACGGCGTCAAGCAGGGCGGCAGACTGCAGCTGCCACTGTGATTCTGGACTCTGGCGGCACTCACAGATTCTGCTCGCTGGTGATGGCTTTTCAAGAGGGACTCACCCCAGAGCTGCAGTGGGAATTGGCGTGCCACAACAAGGGATTTTCCTTTGGGCAACTCATCGCCCTCACCATTAAGCTTGATAACCTGCTGAGGACCCGGCAGACTCATAACCCATCCTTAACAAACGTCATGCCTGTCTCACCGTTTCTCCCAGGACCCTCTGGTTCCAACCACATGCCCATGTAACTCAGCTCCACCCAGCTGTCTCCAAGGGAGAGAGCAAGCCATTTCTGGGAGAACCTTTGCCTCTACTGCGCCCAGCCAGGTCACGTCCGCAACACCTGTCCCAATCGCCACCCACGATGCTCTGCAAAATCAGTGAGTGAACCTGTTCTCCCCTTTGCTCTGCTAATTTCCCTTTGCTTTAAAAACACGTAATGGAAACACAGGCTATGATTGTCTCTGGGGCGGGGGGGGGGGGGGGTTTAATTGACCTTGCTTTTGCTCAGTGTCATGGTTTCCCTTTGCTCACCAACGACGCCCAGGTGGCTGTCACTACCCTAGATGGAAGGCCCCTGGGGTCGGGCCAGATCCGGTTCCTGACTTAGGACATCAGTCGTCTCATTGGATCACCATCACAAGTCCCTCCGCCTCTTCGCCATTGAGTCCCCTTGTTGACCAATCATCCTCGGTCTACCTTGGCAGGAGAGGTACGACCCCACTATAAACTGGTCAGAGCACAGACTCATATTCGCCTCCGCTCATTGCCAACGACACTGCCTTCAGACAACAGGAAGGTCTGAAAACAGTACTCCGTCAAGCCCGATTGCAGCCACCACCCTTACAGAGATCAGCGTGACAGAAGTTGAAGGGGTTGCTGGTTCAATACGAGGATTTGCGGGAGGCCTTCAACAACCAACGTGCCACACAGCTCCCTCCACACCGGTCCTACGACTGTGCCGTCGACCTCCTGCCCGGAGCGATGCCCGGAGCGATGCCCACACGAGGACGAGTGTTCCTGCTTTCCCAGCCTGAGTCGGAAACCATGCAGGCCTACATCCAAGAAGAGTGGGCAAAGGGCTTTGTCCGACCGTCTACATCCCCAGCTAAGGCTGTAAAATTATTCATTAATAATAGGATTTTAAATGTTCTTTTTAGAATTAAAACAAAACACTATATTTTTTCATGGCATTTACATATTAATTTTAATGCAGTTTAATACTTAAGTACCAGCTAAAGTCATCTTAATGTGCTATAAAATAATAGAAAATAATTAAAATTAATTTTTTCAAATTCACCAATCTGAGATGAAATAAGCATCATTTCACTGTTTTTTTTTTTTTTTTTTTACAAAATTGTCCAAAGCCTTTTGCTCAAATAAGCATAATTTCAACTTAAAGAAATATTATTGCAGAACCTGTGGGCATAATCATGTATTCCAGTAAAGGGCGTTGTTGGGTCTCCAGTGGCAACAACGAATTTAGTCAGAAATGAAGACTGGAAAGAGAAATATCACCCCAGTCTAAAGAGATTGGTTAATCTCAAGGTTAGAAACCCTGACAATTCCTAAATTATTTATGTTTTCCTTTACCTTACAGGATCTCAATAATCCATATTAATATGAATTTGCATTGGACTGCATGGTGACATAGTGGTTAGTGCTTTCACCTCACAGCGAGAAGCAACTGGTTCAAATCTTGGCTGCTATTGGAGTTTGCATGTTCTCCCCCATGCATGCATGGGTTTTTCTATTGGCATTCTAGGTTCCTCCCACAGTCCAAAAACATGTTTCAGGTGTGTGTGAGTGATTGTGTGTCCTGTGACAGACTGGAAACCTGTCCAGGGTGTTCCCTGCCTTTGCCCAACAGTAGGCAAAAAAAGGCTTCGGTGACCCCGAAAGAGAGATACTGGGTTAAGAAAAATAGATGGATGGACTATTTAGTATTTGTGTTTTTGCAAGTGCAAATCTTAACTAAAGGTTGCTCTTTTTGATCACCACATTTGTTTGATTTTTCCTAATTTTCTGTGCGTATCCTCTTAAGGTGTTGTAAGTACTTTGGGTGAAGTAATATCATAAAGATTTAAAGGCTGGAGTTGGCTTTTCAATCTCTCAAACTCTGCAAGTAGTAAACATCAGATTCTCTACCTTTGTTTGACTTTTTTGAACTTAAAACATTCCCAGAATCATGCCATGGCATGTCCTGTTTTATTCAATTTTGAAGTCATTTAGTATCTTTCAGTGGTTAACATTTGAGAGTCAGATGATTTCAATGATAAAAGCAACGATGAGACACAGAACAGGGAGAAACGCTCTGCTTCTTGCTGTTCCTCAGTTCAGATCCCAGCTGTGCACATGTAGAATTCACGCCACTATATCTGTCTGGTAACTGTTTTTTCTCCACAAAAGCGTGGCATGGTTGTGCGTGTAAAACCGGTATGTGTGTGTGTTTCTCTTTACGATTCATACGAAGACCTTTATGAGTCAGCTGAAAGGAGTGTGATATCACACGACAATGCACAGAGATGATATTGGTGACTTAAAAAACATATCTGACTTGGCTTTGAAGTCTCTTAGATTTAAAATTAAATTAAACACAAAGAAATATTAATCAAAAACATTATTATATCACTCAAAATTTAATATTTAGCCAAACTGGATTTGAAAGCATATCCCTAAAATATAAAATGATGTTACGTGATTCCTAGATAATTAAGCAACGAGTAGCAATAGGAATCATTGATAGGATTTCATAATGCCTGACACAAAAGATTAGATATTACATTTGACAATGACCTGTTTTCAGTTTAACTATGTCTGCTGTTGTATTCTGAGAGTTTTATGCTTGTTTTGGAGGATGTTTCCAGAACTCCATTATATGTTAGATGGATTGTTAAAGTGGGGATTATTTTTTCCTCTTCTTCTGCAGGGCCAAGACACAGACAGGATGGAAAGACATCTTCACCACAGGACTATAAGGCTGGCTTTCACCAGAGTCACCCGGCCTGAGGGAAACCACCTCAGCAAAGCTTAGGCTATTTGGTAGGAGTTGTGTACTTATTTTAAACTTACTGTAACCACAGCTTGATCTATTGATTTCAAATGCATCTCTCTCTGATCCTTAACTATCCCTACTAGTTTGGTGGGCTGGGTCCAGCAATCAAAAACCTGATGGAGAATTTTTTATTCATCAAAACAGTTAGAGCTTTTTTTGTGTGATTTTCAGATTAACCTGGCATTTCCTTATCTCGTGGTAGATCATCACTAACCCATTGGATTTCTTTTCCAAAACGGTTTCTTTATTTCATTGCTTTATCCGACAATGAAGATGAAATGACAATGAAGGTTGATTTAAGTCTTAACCAGAAATTCTATGTTTTTTTGCCATTTCCTAGCTGAACAATAAAATCAATCCAGTAATACATAGTTTATTATAGAGCTTTGAGCAAAATAAGAAACCATATAAACTTCCTTTTACCCGGTTATACAGGAATATAACATTTAGATGTGTTCTCAGTAGGTGCTTATCTAAATCCTTTTAGCAAACTGTTATTTGCTTTTTTCTATCCTTAACCTGCTTTAGAATCACTGAAGCAAAAATGTCACAGACGCATTGAAGTAGTTTGAAATCAGCCTTGCAAACAGAATATTTGTTACTCTTTCAGTGCCGGCTGTTTACATGTCAGTTGATTCTGTCTTTGTTTGACAAATAGTGGCTGCACCGGCTCAGAGTAATTAGCCGGAGTGGAGTTCAAACATTCATCAAAGTGCAAAACATCAATACACCAAATGTCATTGCGTCAGAGTAAAATGCTTCCATCGCCACCAGAAGGCTCAGATCTTACTCTTTGGGAATAAATGCCTTTTTATGAGGCACACCATATGTTTTCTTTAGTTCAATATTGGAACCAAAACACACATATTATGAAAAATGTATACATGTAATATTTGTCTTTTCTTTTGAAATATGCAGCTATAACAATCTTATTTGATTTCTAAATCTATGTTGAAAGCTGAAGTCAGTTTGAGAGGCTGTACTCATGCTGCCTGACAACAGCAACAACTCCTAAAGAGGAAATGCAACAAGCCACTAAGAACATCGAGTCTACAGTGGGCTTAACTGCAGTACAAAGGTCCATGCTAACAGCACTCATATCAACTTTTGGACCAGTATGGAATCTTGACATTGCTGAAAAATCAGTCAACAGACGTGTAATTTAAGTACAATTATGTAGACTGAGAGGTGACAGACTAAATCTATACTCTGTATTGAACCTTTGACAGCATTGATGTAAACAAATGAGGGAGAAAATTGATCATCTGCTGGAGGAGAAAGAATATAGTTAAACATTTAATTAAAAACTGAATTACTCAGCACAAATGTAGTTACATTATTAAATGTTAACAGTTCTTACCTCTTGTAAAAAATAAGCATCATTATTCTTTCAATATTGTGCCCTTACCTCAACAATCTGATCTGTTTTGTAAGAACTTTTTAAAAATATTAACAAGTGGAAACTGACATTTTTGTGGTTGAAGCTCTAATGTCACAGTGAATACAAATGCAGCACATGCCTTGCCTCTTAGAACTCAGAGGTCTATAGATTTAAGTACATCTTAAAAGAGTGGGGTGCCTCAAGGAGGCAAGTCGGTGAGCTGGAAACAGCTGAACAATGCCAGAAGTTACATTTGCTTTTTTGAAAAAGTGGGTATTTAGATATTATATTACAGCAGAATGCAAATGATCCTTTTGATATACAACCACTAATGTCAAGATTAAGCAAACAGCTCAAAGTCATCAAAAGGCCAAGCAGGAGATTGAGATTCGACTCTAAAAAACCACAACATTTAAGCTGAATTTCAGTTCAAGCCCTCAACTCAACCCCTACCCTGCTGCTACATTAGCAAATAAGAGAAGGACACCAAAGAAACAGGTGAAGAGTTTGGTAAGATGCATTACATGGTGAAATTGTCTTTTATTTCCCTATAAGTCTTAAAATGTTAACTGAATGTGAGTTCAGTTGTGCAAAACTGCTATGCAAAACTGCTATAATGACAGATGTTTTGGAGAAAGAAATCACACAACAATATATCAAGATTGAATGCATCAATAAACAGAAATTTTATAAAACTTTCTTAGAAGTATGCTTGATGAAAAAAATGAGCAATTTTCTTACCTTTTTATTCATGTTTCATAGCCCAAATTTTGCTTACTTATTGTTTTTCTTTCACAAAGCTGTTTTTTTCCTTATTAAGAAATAGTTTTTGTTTTCAGAACACACCTTAAATAAAAACTAAAGGTAACCCTGAGGAGAAGCTGGCCTGGCTTTTTCTACTGAGACTTGTTGACATTAGTTCTCAAAAAAGAAAATTTAAGAAGTGGAGTTAAAATCATTTTGAGTTTGGGGAAGAGAAAATGTTGCAAAGTCATACCTAAAAACACTTGGTATTTACAATTTTTGGTTTATGTAAAAAATATAAATTCATAGCACAAAGAACTGTATAGGCTACGTAATGCAATTTGCAAAGCTTCCTTTAAATATCGGTAACGTTTATTCCAGGTCAGCCAGGAGTCTTTTTGTGCAAAGAATGATGACATATGAAAGTATTTCTTTATGCACTCCATTCTGTCCAAAAGATGTTTGGAATCATCATAGATTAGCTCCGTGGCCTTTTTTTGTGTGCAAATGGACTTAAATAACGTTAGAATTTTTATTTAGCATCAGTCATTGGTTCTCTGTGTAATCTGATGGTGTTCATGTTATAAGTAAATTGAGTGAGAACTAAGTTTTTAGGTGGATGGCTTATTTAGATTGTACCATAAATGTAGTGAGCTTTCATAGCTGTCCACACGAAGCAAACCGTCCATGGAGTTTCATGTTTGGGCCAAACATTTCTCAGGTGAATCGTCCCCACCCTTTAACACAACACAAACACATGCAATTCTTTACTAACACAGGAACAACCTTCACTACCATTTGCCACCATCAAGCTTTTCACACTTCTCATACTTTTTTATTGAAAAATTACACAATTAAAAATCCATCTATCTGGCCTCCAACACTAAAATAAACACGTGTCCCCATTATGTAAATGAAACTGACTTTTCTTACTGGACACAAAAATGCAAATGTTAATTTGAGATGCTTTTCTTTGAAATATTGAATATGTTTTAAAACTCAATTTGACTGTTGTGTATTTGTGTGGGCATGCATGGTTAGATCACAATTATTGTTAAATGTCCCAACTCTGTGGTTTTGGTTTTTGCCACAAAGCTGTTATTGCCAGACCTTTTGGCTCAACGTAGTTAAGTCTGTCTTTGGAAAATTGGAAAGAGAAGTTGATCAGATAGTTGCCTTATAAAGCAACTCTCTCAGTTAGTATCAGAGTTGTTATTTGTTCAAGGGATCATAAAGAGCAAATCAGATGGAGAAAACACCTGACTTGGTTCAAGTTTAGATATTTGGAATTTCCTGAACAAATGATCAAATTAGGTAATTGTACTCTAAAATATATGGTAAGCAAAGTGAATTTTTTGTTGTATTACTAAAACTTTAAAAGTATTGTAATGAAAAAATGTCCAAACACAATAAATATCTTTAAGAGACATGTGTTCTAGGATTCTAACCTTGTGAAGTGACATTAGTGTGGGATGTAGGCATGCCGACCACACTGGCACAAAACAATGACCAAAAAGTGTAAGCAAGTGTAAATATAAAGCATTAGAGTTAATTTTATCTATTATTTAACAAAGCGAGAGATTGGTTTTTAATATAACTCTTAACATACTTCTGGTGAATTTGGTTTCCTGAATTTTACAAAAAGATTTTTCTCAAGTTTGAATTTTTTTTTTAATCAAATTAACTACACTCAAGGCAATTTTTGTCTCTTTTGAGTAAAAATGCTCATACATAGTTTTGTGACCCCGAAAGGGATTAAGCGGGTTAAGAAAATGGATGGATAATTATATGAGGGTACAATGTTGAGTGATAACTACTGAGACAGACTGTTAAGTGTATTTTGTAACTGCAGCTTGTTCACCCCGCAAAAGTCTTTTTTTATAGCGGCTAAGAAAGCTTTGAACCCTTAAATGTCATGTTTGGTTTCTGTGTGGTGTTGTGGGTGGCTTATTTTCATTTGATCCTAAAACATTATTGCTTGGTTCAAATGTTTATTTGCTTTTTCTGCATGATGAGTTTAAAATAGTTTGATTTTTTTTTCCGTTAACCTCCTCATAAAAAGTAATTAATGCAAAATGTGCTATTATAATAAAAACATCTACTTATTATTTAATTGGATTTGTAACCATAGCTCCGCATTATTTTACTGCCCTTTATTAAGGATGATGAACTAAAGCTGATGCTTTAATGACTGTTATACTGCTATGAATCCACATAATTGAAGGACACAACGAATCTCGTCTAAAGAAAACAAGCATTGCCAAGATCAAGACTTTTGTGCCACACTGTATTTTTTAAACCTGACCTTTGATCCCCTGCTCATGCGTACAGCTGCTGGTGAGTCCTCAAAGCTGTTTAATGCTGATGCAGGTTTTCCTCTTTATCAAAAGTGGCATGAAGACATGCATCTTCCCATTCATCAAACTGTCTCCTTTCCTTTCACCACTAATGAACTGACAGATTGTCTTAGAAAAATCCCCCAACCCCTAACCAGTGTGCAAAATTAACAGAAAAGATGTCAGATAATGTTTTGACATCCAGAACTGACGCAGACCCTCATTCGGGACAATACTTTGAAGACTTCGTGCTCATATTGGCACAATCGATGCTGGTTTGTTCCAGAAATCTGCCAGAAATCAAAATCATTATCATTATCATTATCATTATCAAAATAAGTCATTAACTTTTTAGATTACAAAGAGCTCAAAGTAACTCCTAGTTATATCCATGTGAAACAGGACCCCAAGCATCATCTCATTAATAATGTTTGAAAGTATAACATGGTGATTGTAGCATCAGTCTGGGTGTGCTTTTTAGAACAGTGTTTTTCAACAAGTGTAGTGTGCCGATAGTGATAATCAGATGTGCCGTGGAAAATGATCCAATTCCACCGATTGATCTAGAACACATGTACTGTTGACACGATTTCAGCTCTGTGTTCATCCAGACAGAACCAGGTTTCACACTCGTCCTGTGTGTATTTCATTTCTTTTCAAGACACTTTGATTAGAATAACTTTTTCACAACTTTGGCTAGTTGCTCTCATTTTGGAAAAAGTCTGACCCCTTAAACTGTCTATATCTCTCCACCAACCATTCTTGGAAGCTTAATGATTAATGAAAGTCATCAAGCTAAGCAATCAGATGTGGTTAATGTCCTCATTTGGACATGACTCATTCAATTTCTCTGTTATGATAACAGCTAAAGATCATTTTTAGCATAGGCCAAAAACAAAATAAAAGAAACAGATTTAAGGTTAACTGGCCAACAGACATTTAACTAAAACTAAGTTGAAATAGTTGTTTCTCCCCCCAAAATAAATAAAATGTTTTTGTAAAAGTTACATTTTTGATTTAGAAAAAAAATAATAATAATACAACAATTAGAAAAAATCCACACCAGATCCTGAAGGGACTGGTACATCAATAATACAAAATACAGAGTTTCTCTTTTTGTTCTTCATTTTTGGTCGCTGTTGATTCTTGTCAAGGAAAAATTTTTGTCAATAAAAGTTGAAAAACACTGCTCTACAACAGACAAAAAGACAGACAGAAAAAAGTGAGAACTGTCTAAGATTAAGCACCATTTCCAGATTGCTGTAGATTTTAGGCAAAGTTAAAGTGTCTCATTCATCTTTTATGAGCAAACATTCCACTAATTGGAAATGGAAAGTTCAAATAATGAAGTCAAATAGTTTTAGAAATTTTTACCCCTCTTGATTCAAAAGAAAGCTAAGAAAGAGAAAGCTCGTGTTCTGAATGGGTTCTAAATAGATTCTGAATAATATGTTTATGTTTGAAGTAAGGAAATGTTCTCATTTGCATATTTCTGAGAACTTTTTCAGAAACATGTCAGCTGTGACAGATGAAGTGTTACTTTATTCTAGTTAAAAATAGGTTTACTTGTGAGAGTCTTGTTTGGTATATCATCTTTTTGGAGTGCCGGGTAAAATGATCAGTTTATTATCAATCATAGTTGAGACTGTCATTGTTGCAAAAGAGAATTTCAAAAAGGTGTAAAACTAAACTCAAAATTTTATTTACTACAGTTTTTAGCATTTGACAAGCAATTTTACCTGACTTTTTTCTATTGGATAAGATAATTACATCAAATAAATAAAGTGCGACAGGAAAACTTGACAAGTTTTTATTAAAAAGCTCTTTTTTAGTATCTAAAAGTAATTGGTTACAAGCTTTAAGGCATTTCACTGTTTTTTTTCATCAATAAAGGAAACTGCTCAGTGTTTTCATCAGCTGGGATAAAAGCAGATTCACTATCAAACATTGAAGACAAAGCACAGAGTCATCCATCTGACTGGTTCATCAATTCTCGTTCGTCCTGCGAATTAATCATAGCATGTCTCTTAGCATGTCTCTGTCCGCCAAAAAAAAAAAAGATCCCCGAGGTGAAAGAGGAAGGCTCCCGTTTTATCCGGTCTTTTATAAAGTTGTTTGCTTTTGGGGAGAAGCTGATTGTGGTTTTGCCGCTGAGAGTGTGAGCAGTTTGAGCTTGAGGGCATTGGCAGTAAACTTTGGTTTTATGTAGAGTCATCTCATGCCTTGGGAAGCTGACACGGAGCAGATTCAATGCTACTTCTTCATGCTGGTACTCACTATTTGCACTGAAAGCGACAAAAAAAAAAGCATATCTGATATCTGCTGTTAGTAGAATTAAAACATTCAACACAGAAAAATCAATCCTGAAACTAAGTAATACTCTACTTAAAGAGGACAGCTGACTAATTCATCTTCTGAGCTCTTAACAGAATGATTAAGCACACCACAGTGGCTAAGAAATATCTCCCTGTCTGGCTTCTGGCCTGTTCAGCAGTTGCAATATGAGGACAAAGGCTGGATTATAAATGGCAGAGTGTAATTTTTCTAGTTGCCCTTCCCTTTAATCACATTGACCACCTTTAGTACTTTAAGAGGACTGAAGACATTTATCCTTACCTGTGAAGAGGCTGTCAGAGGATAACTGGGGACATCTGTCTTGTTAATGACTGCAGTATAAAGCATGTGCTTTTGGTTGTTTTGAATGTGTCTCTTCTGGATTTAGTCTACTTTGGATCTCTCAAAGCCTTGCAGACTTAGTATGAGTTTGGTGCTTATTTCTAATACACAAATGTAGCACAAGAATAAAAGCAATTATGTTCTTTCAGAACTAACTTTTCTGCTTTGTTTAATGTTATTCATGCTGCACAACTTTTTCCTCACCTTAACCTTTTTTCAACACACAAGCAAAGCCAATTTTTAGTCATATTTATCAACATGTGGTAAAAAAGTAACCACCATTAGACAAATTTCTTTTTATTTGTTTTCTGTAGATGGTGCAGATGTGTAGGAGTGCATGCATTTGGCCACCCCTGCTTGTTTAAAGGTCACATCTACCAATGAATTGAAGATACAATGAAGGGTTTACAGCTTGTGGGGGATACTGTTGTAACACTTGTGCTATCCAAGGCACTTTAACATTGGGAGTAGGGTCATCTAGACCCCACAAGACAGTGCGATCCTCTTCACCTTTATCCACCTTTGTCATGGTAGGAATAACACGTCAATGTAAGGGTGGGGTCATAGGATGGCACAAGGAATAAATAAGTGCAAATAGAAGTTAAATTGTTTCACTCAAGTTGTCTTTACATTGTAGAATGAGTGCATGGTATAGTCCACAGACGGCATTTCTGGTGATTCACAAAACTCCCAAAATCTACTTGTTTGTTGCATAAGCAAAGTTGTAAAATATTCTATTTTTCTTTTTAAAGACTGGACAAGTGGCCTCATCACCACTAAGCAAACAGACCTTCATTATTGGTCACTGCATTTTGTTATCTTAATGTAGCACTTAGTTTGAAAATTTGACCTGTCCGGACCAAATCACTTTACTCTGATTGGCATGGCAATTTCATTCTACCAGATTTACATTTATGCCAGTCACACAGGCAACAAAACTGTCAAGTAAAAAATTTTGAAAACTCCATTTTAATTTGATATTACCGTAATCACTTAATGATATAACTTGTTTGTTTTATGGTCAAAATCAGTGGTTACTAATTGCTTAAGAGTCTATTAATTAGCATTTTGCCACCCACAGTCTCAGACACTAGTTGTGTGTACCATATGAAGCAGTTGAGGGACTAATATTGAACACTAACAGAGTAATTCTGTCATGCTAATATACAGACACTACAAAAGTTCTCCAAACTGGGAGGTCTAGGAAAAGCTGCAGTTGGAGTCCAGCTCAAGGAAGCCAAACCTCATCATCATGCAAACTTCTTATCGAATGCTTTGTGCTCTTGTTTACATGACCACATTAGAAATAATCAGTGTACATAAGTTTGTCACGTAAATATGCAAAATAAGCGACCCGTCGCAATTTCTGGAAGACACACTCGGCAGTGTTTTACAGGTTACTCCCCTAGGGCGGTTCAGTTATTTAACTCACCTGCTCAGCGTCCTATTTAAGCCCAGGTGTGCAGTTGTTCATTCTCTTTCTTACCTTTAGCGCTCATTCGTCGCCCTTCCCTCCTCCCCGGCTTCCACCTGTGGGCTCTGTTAAGGGGGTTTTTGTTACCCGAAAGTTTTTTGGAAAATTATATCATGGAATTGAACAGAGCCTTATGCCAAAACGAAAAGATGTGAATGCCAACTTAGAGAATGCGGATATTAAGTATGTGGAAATAAATATTTCTTACTGCAAGAGTTGGCTGACAGAAATGTAACTTGACGGGGATATCTGTTCTAATTGACTGACAGAGGTATAAATTGAAGCCTCTTGCAGAACAGGAATGAATTTATATTTTTAAACCTTTTTCATAAAGCTTAGAAATGCACAAATTTAATGCATGCAGATCTCATTTTTAAAAGCACTTTTACTACCATATGTCTACAATGGGAACATTTTGTATTTTTTTGGATGCTGTAGCTTACTGTTGTCTTCCAGTTGGTTGGTTCGAGGTTCAAATCCCAGTTCAGTCACTTATTGTGTCTCTATGTCAAACAAAGACATACGTTTTAGATCCTGAATATTTATCTTTCAGAAACAAAGTGAAGGTTCTGAATTTGAGGAAAAATGCAATATGCATTGGAACTGCCTATCTCTTGGGCTACAAATTTCATTTATTCCATTGCTGTTAAAATGCTTTAGTATACAATAAAATTAATGAAAGGTGTGTATATTTGAACATTCAAATAGCTATTATAATTATGATTGCAAACCTATAAGTCCTGTGACCTAGAGGTTAATTAGCTAAAGCATTGCTCAGATTTTAAATTACTTGTTCAATATAAAACTTTAGTGTTGGACAACTACTCTACTGTGTTATTAATGCATTTATAGAGGCTAACATTTAAGCTCTAAAAAATGTATATTCTATTATAAACAACTGTTTTCTTTTCAATCCTTTGTCAAAATGAAATTCAATCTTTATAAAATTATATTCATATTCTGCAATTAGAACTGTTGTAAAATGATGTCACATTTTTATCTCTGCACAACTTCATGGCCATTACACACTGTAGTTTAGAAGTGGGCAAAGTTCAAAGCTGAAAGACTGTTTTCTTGAAAGATACACCCTGTCCTAGTTAGTTAGCTGCTACTAACAAAGCTGTAAAAGTCCAAGTTGAAGATGATGTCTCTCTAATGTATTTCACCAAGAAGAGATCTAAAGATCAGTATTAGTGAGATTAGTTAAACTACAGGATTCTGAACGATGAGCAAATTCAACAATCAAAGTCCTTCCGTTATTAGACTCTGGAATACAGCATAAAAAACTTCAGGCTTACAACTAGTGGGTGAAAATACCCCCAAATATAGATTCTGGTGGTGTTTTTGGAGCCGATGCTTCTGTATGTAAAATGGAGTGGAAGAAGCTTTTGCTTTTGGCCTGAAAAGGTTATCAAATTTATGAGAAGAATGACTGGCAGAAGATGCCAATGGACTGAAGCAGTGAGAAAAACAATTGATGAAATGATAGTGTGGAAAAGTCAAGGTTCTTATGGTGTGGGAGCAAAAAGATCTTCCATAGATGGCATTTATGTCAAGGCTTCACTTCAAATAAATAACCTCTCAAGTCGACATAAAAGGTGCACTGTACTTTTTCACTTTTTCTTGGCCAGTAGTTGTTAGATGAATGTGTCAGTATGTAACCATTGCTCTTTGAGCAGTAGACTGTTGTCTTTTAATTTTCCTTTTTGTGCAATCATTAGGTCTATTACATGGACAAAAACACACTAAATAGAGTCAGAGTGTTTTTCTCTTTGTTTTCTTTTTCTGTGTACTTAGAGTCCTTTTTCTGCTTTTCCTCCAGTGTGGCTGTTGCTGATTTCATTTGGGAGCATGACATCACCATCATGGCTTGGGAAGGCTTGTTACTGCAGGCCGCGGCAGACGAGGTGGTGTTGTGTTTCGCGGTTTGCAGCTGCTGGTTCTTCTTGGTAAACTAAATTTACTCCGTGAATCTGCCTCAGGGAAATTCATCTAAGATGTAAAAAAAGAACAAAGTGAAGACATTTCATTAAATATGATTTTATCCACACATCTCCCCATATATATCAAAGAAAACACACCTCAAAGAAGTAAAGGAAGCAGCTAATTGGACAGGTGTCGTGATATCTGTGGCTTTTCTCATTTGAATATTTTTGTTGTTGTGAATACAGTGTTGGAATAGTTGGGAATCTGATATGATGGAAGTGTTCAGAACAAGAATTTTATTTCTTGATTATGTAAAAATACATTTTCAAAATATATTTTTGTAACTGCAAACATCCACAAAGCCTAACTTATCATGGCGTATAATTTTTTATTATTGTATATTTATTACTGTTTTTCTTCTGTTTTCTTCCTGACTGTACTTAATGACAAAAATGATAACATGTTAGCAGAAGACCGTTGGAAAAAAAGATAATGAAAGAAAACTGACTTTTGATATTTATTAAACAGTTAATTTTAAACTGTTTTGTGTTACTAGTGTTTATTTTTTAACAGCTGGAATGCATGTAAATCTAATCTTAGATAATGCATAATGCAAATTGAAAAAACAATACTCTCACATTTATAGATTTATTTTATAATATTACTCCATATAACTTTTCACTAAACAGTTTCAAAAACTATATGGTTTTATTATTTTATTTGTTCACTTACTTTTCTTTATTAAAATATACAAATTTTACATAATTTACATGAATACAGGGCAGCATTACTCAGAATTACATTTCGGAATGGGTGTCCAGAAATGTATTGTTTGTGTTATCAATGTTTATTTGCTTTTGTAGGTTTTTTTTCTTAACAGTTTAGATTTTTTTAAAGTAGTAACTTTAAAAAAAGTCTTAGCAGGAATAGAAAAATTATTTTAAAGGTACAACGCATTTTAAAGCAACTATAAGGCAACATGTCTTTTCTTTTTTGCTCTTTTGTGCTATTTCCCCTCTTCTGTTATATCAAACTTTTCACAATTTTAGTTTGAAATGAATTTTGCAGTGCTTTTATTTCACCTTCTATGGTTTTTATTTTATTGATTTATTTATTTACGTTTACGTTTTTTTAAGTTAGTTTTAATTAAACCCGTTTGGGAAAACATAATTTCACAGGGCTAGCAGTATGGTCAAAATCATATTACTACTCTGTAATATATAAGAAAATAAAGCAAAAATACTGACAGTGGCACACAGTTTTACTCACATTTTTCCATTATGAAATAAATTTAAAAAATCTAAAATGACTTAAACGATTCCGGGCTAAATTATTTCAAATGGAATGTCACTGAATGTCCCAGCAATGTAAAAAGAAAATACATTTCAGATTTGTTTTGCTCTACTATTTTTAGAACAGGAAGTTTTTATCCTACGTTTGATTCTTTTGATAAAATATAACCATAAGAACATTCAGATCTCACTAATTGATTTAATTTAAATTCATAAAGCTCTTTCTTGTGTTTAATACTTTGTCTTCCCAGTATTTTGGTTTTGATTTACCTATAATGCTTTTTAGTAATCATTTATACTTTTTTAATTGAGATAATCTGAAATTCTTGATTTTTTATCTTATTTTTGTAAGCCCTATCTTAAGAGACAGGAATTATGGGTACATATTGTATTCATACCAAAGCCGTCAGAAACAGTCATGTAAATTTAGAGTCCCTTCAATGAACAAGCATTTATTATCATAACAACATATTTTATTTATCCTACTACAATTAGTTTTATTTATTGCAAACCTGTTTTTGTTTATACATATTTAATCTTAATTTGAAAGTTTATTTTTAAATGTCTTCTAACAACTGCAAAAAAAAGAAAAGAAAAAATAGTGTCCAACAATTGGAATGTGGATCCTGAGACAGTTACCTCCAACAGCTGTTAAACATTCACTAATTTGGTATAAATGTAATAGATGGACTTTGAAAAGTGAACAGAAAGGTTATTTAAGCTTTACGCTTAAACAATATTAAAAAAAAAAAAAAAGAGCAACTTCAATAACAAAATGAAGGATGCATGATTGTCTTATCAGAAGAACACGCACAAGATTTAAAATTGTTTTGGAGAAAAAAGGAGACTTATTTTCCTTCAAATTTAAATTAGGATTTAATTATTATTACATTATTAGATATACTGAATATAATAATATATACAATTAAACAGGAAATAGTTTTTCATTTAAAAAATTGGAAAGGAGCCTGAACATGCGTGGATTTTCTGAAGTCTTTCAAAACACGAGTTATACCTCTAAGAAAACCTTCCTTTACAAGAGAGATTATAGTTACAGTTTATGTGACTCAAAACAATAATTTGCTGCACAGTCTGCAAATTATTATGTAATTTTTAAAAAACTTTTATTGTGAAGCCAGGTTTTGTAAAGAAGCCAAATCTATTGTTTGCATAATGCATTTATGTCTCATCATAAAATGATATAATAAATGCAAATTATTAACTAAATTCATATTTTGAGGTTGAAAACAACTACCTGTTGAATTATCTATGATGTCACACATGCAGTTTTTTTTATCAGCAGGGTTTCATGTAACACTAGCCAGATTAGAATCACTGTCTTTTGCATAATTGTGTTAAGTAAACACCAGAACACAGACAATTTGTTTGGGTGCTTATAAAGCATTACTTAGCAGAATATATATTGACTGTAAGAAAAACCAAACCATACCATTATAAATACCACTGCAAAATACATTGCAAATTTCCATACAAAAATCCCCAGAAATCAATATCATTGTTTTAATAGCAAACATAAAAAGTGTATTTAAAAAATAATTTTGAAAGAAAGCATCAGAAGCTATATATTTACTAAGAAATGCTATTTCTTAAAATTTCAAGTGTTTCATTTTAACATTAAAAAAGTATACAAAATAATAATAAGAATATTTGAATAGCTATGGAGCAAGATCATACCCAACAGACATTAAAACTTGAACTTATAGAAATAAGAAAAGAGCCCCTCCAAGCATTTCTTTCATCTTAATTGGGTTCATTGCAGCTCAAGATGTAGAAAAGCGGTTTCTAATCACCTAGTTGGGAGTTTCATCATCTAATATTTAACATTTTTGAGGGAGGGAGATTCCCCAAGTGTTTTGTGAAGCTTCTCAACTCTTGTAACCTTTTTTTTTTTTATATGTTCAAAGATGTTTGTACTGGTGTCTCAAACCTATCTTTGTTCATTATTATTTTAATTTTGGTCAGAGTAACAAGTACGGTAACCTTTTTTCGACATGGAGACTAAAAATGTTAATTTTTCTTTTTTTTTTTTTTTGCTGTGCCGTTTACTTTGACACCTGGTTAAAAAAAATATTTGCAGATCTCTATAGCTGCATTACAGTGAGAGTGGCTTTACAGCTCCTTTGGTGCATACAACTGACTTCATCATAGTCCACTTACACAAAGAAGTTGGGAGATTCAGGTGATATCCTCTGAAAAATACTCCAAACATAATGCCTACTTTACTTTTTAGTTTGTACCTTTATAAAATTAAAACGGAAGCAACCTGACACATTTCAAAGGTGTTCAACAATTTTTTTAAATGTTGGCATAATGTTCTTAAAATAATTTTAAAAAGTACATTTAATTATGCCATTGTGTCCCAGGTCTTTCATTATCCTTCATCGGTGGTGGATGTTGTGTTTGTGGCGCTACTATGACGAGCAGAATTTGGAGATTTGTTTGTTCACAACCATGCTCACTGAGCATCGCAAGATTAGTGAACCAAGACTCTTGTTTTCAAGCAGACCAAAGTTTGCTTGTTTTGTCTGCACCAAAGTTCAGGTGAGCTCTGAAACAAACGCCGGTGTTGATAAAGCCTGAAATTGTGAGCACGCCCACAGTGTAATTTTAATTTCTCTGACACTGACATGGGGTGTTCTGGTTTGTGCATATAACTCCAAATGTATAAATTATATTTGTTTTTTATACCAAAGAAGACATCTAAACTGGACTCATCCCCACGACGTCTAAATCAGTTCACCTTTCTTACAAAATGATATAATAACAATGCAATAAAAAAGTCATGTATTGTCTTCCTTTCTTGTCTTTTCAAAGACAAACCGACAAAAAACACACAACTCAAAGAAAGATGTTTTTTTTTCTTGATATTTATATAAAGGTATTTCAACAACAACAAAAATAGCAAAATAATACCCATTGGTCATGTTCTTACACCTAGCTAACACTGATGGATCTAATTGTTATTATTTAGTCTTATCTATCATCTATATAAGTGTATTTATTATAGGTGAGCCAGACAGCCAGAACACTAAAACCATCTAATATATGCTACTTTTAATTTCTTTCCTTACTATTTCCATTTTTTTGTTTTAAAACAGCAAGGAATTTACACGAGAGAATAAAAAGTGTAAATTACATCACCACTCATCTGTCACATTTATGGTCATCCATCAACATCTGAGAAAACTAGTATAATATCAGGATATAATTTATTCTGATTCCTTCAAATTTATTTTATAAAAAGGAAAAAGAACCAAATGTCTAGCACTTGGAGCCAGGTTAAGTACAAACTGTTGGACAGGGAGATTTTTCTGGTTGGATGTTATCCAAACATTACATTAAATGTGTCTCAGTGAAGTATTCTACCTTCAGTCTACAGCAGTTAGGACAGTACATAAGCAGATACACATCAATGTGTACTTTTGGGTTTTGCTCCGGCACCTAGATGTCTCCATGTGAGTGCAAATATTTTTCCAGTGCAGTGCTTACTCATCCACGCATTTGTTCGCTTTTATTGTTATTTGTCAGATGTACCCAAAGAAGAATTTTGAACACCCGCAGGCATTTAGCTTTATGTCAGTTTCTTTGGGCCATGCCTTTTTGTTTGTTTTACATTTCATTTTTTTATACAGGAGTTGATCTAATGAGCCCTGCCAATATGTTGTCTTTTGCAGCGAATGCTTATTTTGTTCTGTTGAACTTGTCATTTGACACATTATTACATTGAGACAACCAGCTTATCATAGTTATAGCAGACACCCAGGGGTCCAGTGTTGTATGAGTATGGTGCAATCCAGTGATCAACTGATTGTTCCGGACCATAAAATGCCTTACAGGTTTGAAATTGCATCACATTTATTTCTGCCAATAATTTCATCAACCTTGGTTCAATATTATTTTAGAAAGAAAGAAAGTGCTACTTTCTGTCACACACTTAGGTGTGTGAAATTTGTTCTCCGCATTTGACCCATCCCCTGGGGGAGCGGTGAGCTGCAGACAAGCAGCGCCCGGGAGGCAGTAGCCTTAAGGGTCTTGCCTAAGAATTGCTCGCCATTGATACGGTAATTGCCCCCAGTACCATTGCTTATTCCCCTCCGGGAATTGAACCCTGGATTCCTGCGTTGTAGCCCTTTACCTTACCAACAAACTTTCATTTGCGCAGTTTAAGTGCGTTTGTGATTACCTAGCTGGTGAGATCAACAACTTACTTTGTCCCGATCAATTGACCATTTTCAGAATATTTTCAAGTTGAATGACTTTGCCCAACACACCTCTGGTTTAATTTTTGCTTTTCAAAATCGTATAAGAATAAAGGTTTAGTGTATAATTGGTTTGAATAAACCAGAATAATAAACCAACATGGCGCGACCGACGCTCGCGGCGGCTTCTCCTAGCAACAATGCAGTGTAATCGTGTATTAATGTAAAATTTAATGTAATTTTTAATGTTTTGAATGCAAATTGTATGAGAGAGAGGCTAGTATATCAGTGACAGCTTCTCTTGGAACTCAGAAACAAGGAATACTACTACGACAAACATCTGCTCAGTTTGCTGGATGAGGTCGGACTCCTAAGAAGAGCAGGCCACAAGAAGCCTGCGGGCAACTCTGGAACAACTCCAAGGAAGGCACCGAAAGCGACGTGACAGGACGCAGAAACGAGGCAAACATGGAGGAGCTAAAGCTAGGCTAGCCGCTAAGCCACACAAGCTGGCAGCTCCCACACTGTCCTGGTTCTCACAGAATCCTGGCTGAATGAGAACATTACAGACGCTACGATCCAGCTGGAGGGGCTAACGAGGCACAGAGCGGACAGACTAGCTTCGCTAACCGGTAAACAAGGAGACGGCGGGCTAGTTGTTGTCAGGACTGTAAGCAAGATCGTAGGTGCACCTCTCCCGATCCTGGAGGAGTCATACGAACAGTGCTGCCTACGCAGAGCAACCTCCGTCATCAGGGACCCCAGCCCCCCTCTCATGGACCGTTCTCACTCATGCCATCTGGGAGGAGGTTCAGGAGTATCAGCTGCAGATCCAGCAGGATGCTAAAAAGCTTCTTCCCCCAGGCGGTGAGGCTGCTGAATGGACTGTCCTCCTCATGTATACATGCTCTCAAAAACTCCACTCTGCAATAAGACCCAAAGGATTACCCCCCACCCCCCAAAACAACTCGAAGACACAATACATAAACAAGACTGCTGTTAAACGCACATAGTCACTTTCACACTGAATGCAGGTCTCAAATTTATTTTATTTCACTTACTTAATTTTTATACATCTTAATTTATTTGCTATTTTTAATCTTGGATTGTTATTTTGTTACTATTTTTTATTATTGCTGCTTTTTAACACTGTCATGCTAGTGAGAAACAACATCTCGTCCCACCTGTGTATCTATCTGCAAATACTATGTGTGGAATGACAATAAACAAATCTTGAATCTTGAATAACCCACTGATCATCTGCACTTATAGAATGACAACCAGACCCACCGATTCACTAGTTTGATGCATGTCAGACTCTGTTCTCACTTAGTGATGATTAGACATGTTCCCAAAGTTGTTCCCACTGTTGTTTCCAAAATCTGCAGTTTAGAGGGTTTTGTATTTCATCTGCAGACGTTTTCATGTTCTGCATCCTCTCAAACTGATGGCTTGGACTTGTTATCAAAGACAGCACGCACATTCCTAATCTTATTATGTGAAACAAGACCTTCAGATTATTGATAGATACAATGTGCTGTCCTTTGAATGATTGAATCTGCTTTTCCTACAGAGAGGAAATATTTGTGAATGAGATCTATGAAAGAAGACTTTTATGAAATTTGTTACAGATCAATCATGTAAATCACTATTCACAATAAGTTAGGGATATTGTTATTTACATGAGTGCTTTTCTTATTTGGTCTGAATTTTAATGAAAAATCAAAGTACATAGATCCTTTGATTTTAGTTATAATGAATAAGAGGAAACAGCATTTTTACTAGTTTAATATTTATCACCCCCAAAATTAAGACAATAATAGAAATAGCCACCAATGAACAAAATTCACCATGTCGATAGTGGGTATTTCTACCATTTTGTTCATCAGTGAACGGGATGCTGCAGTGTCCAGGTCAAACGGTCTTGAGTCCACTGCAAACATTCATGGCGGTCCTGGTGTTAATGGAGTCATCTGCAACAGTTGCCTGGCATTCTAGTCTAAGCAGTGAAGTCGGTGTCAGATGGTTTGTCCCTCACATGTGGTAAACGGGGCTGCTGGTGTGTGGCATTTGCAAAAGCATGTCTGAGCGCAAAGGTTCCTAGTTTCTGGTCATGGTTGCAATCTGTCAATCGTGGGACTCCACTCCTGGGTCTGTCACAAACTATGCCAGTCGTTCAGTGTCTTGATGCAAGTCTGCTGATGACACTTTGAGACAGGTTCACCTGCAACAGACTGCTTGAATGATAAACTTGAAATGACTAACTGGCAACATCCGCCTTTTCATACCCACAGACAGTTGGAATTGACGCCAAATTGAAAAGCCTTATCTTTTAGAATCTATTTGGTTTTGGCCCCAAAAAGTAAAGCACGCTGTACACAGTGGGAGAATTTTGTGGAAAACACAAAATGAGGTGAGTCCATCACCTCAATACAACCACCTCCTTATCCTGAAGATCTGTGAAGTAAAACAAACATTGTAAAAAAAACTCAGTGGATGGCATATACACAATCTCCATAACCTATTGTGAGTAGTGTATATAGTGGACATTTAATACAATATAATGAGTTTAAATATCATTTAGATTTTTCAGATATCATAAAATAGATTAAATTGTTGTTTGAGGATAGCTGAATGAAAAAATACATTTGTGTGTTGAACTATAATTAAATAGCTATTGTGGAGAGTTTTTAATTTAGAGCATATTACACCTAAAAGAGACTGTTAATTTGTTTTGAACGTGAAATAGTAATACAGTAAACCCTTGTTTTTCGCGGGGGTTACGTTCTAAAAAGAACCCGTGATAGGCAAAATCCGTGAAGTAGAATCCTTTGTTTTTTCTTACAATTAATATACAATTAAATTCTCTATTATACATTGAAAAGAAAGAACAGCCCATTTTACAGGCTCAAGCATTTGTTTCACAAATACAAGTTCTTTAGAAACGTTTTTTTTTAACAAATAACTTCTGTACTGTACTGTCTAATAAAAATAATTTTAATCATCAATGTGAACAGAAGACTTCAAATCGCGGAGATTACCCCCGCCCACCGCGACCCGAGTAATTGGATTAAACGGGAGAAAATATAAAGTGATTATGAAAAAATACAAAGTACAGTGGGACAAATAGTAACTCAGGTGTATTTCACTGCTCTACAGACTGAACCGCTGCATCCTGACTCCGTTCTGCAGTGTTTTCTTCTTTTGAAGCCCGCGGTGCAGGTGTGTTTGTTCAGGAGAAGAACAGTGATAGTCAGTTGTTGTCGCTCTTTTTTCTATGGGTTTTAGAGAAACTCAAAATTGCAAGATGATTTGCACGTACATAATGTAAATTTGGCAAGCTGTTTTACGTACGTGTACATATTAAACTGCAACGTTATTGTAGCACAGGTAGAGAAGAAGCGGACTGACTTTTTAGCCAATCAGAATGCAGAACACAATGCACGATGCAAATCCGTGAAGTAGCGAAACCGTGAAAAGTAAACCGTGTTATAGCAAGGGATCACTGTATAGTGTAGGGTAACTATGCTCTAACAAGGATAATAAAACAGACTAATGTATTCTTTTAGCAAATAAACTTAAGGTTTGATGATTTATACTTTTGGAATATAAATCTTTATTTTCCCATTGTGACAGTTTTGTGTACTAGAGCAGGTTGGCTTCTATTTGTTTTCACTTCGTCACACAGACTAAGACTGAAGGCTGCACTGTCATGCATCGGTAACTTATTGCATTGCTTGACGCCTGTGGGCAGCAGTGAATGGGAATATGCCCAGACATGTCTCTGCCACACAGTCACACACACACCAACACACAATGAAATAAAATCTCATTCAATCTGCATGCTGCTTAAATATAAGGGAGGAAAAAAAAGAACGTTTCCAGAATTTCAGAATTCAGAATTTCTAACTGTGAACTTGTTGAAATCCAGCTCATAACTGGGAATCACCTGGAACCTTCTAAGTAACCAGGAAAAGCAGGAAATTGTACGAATGGCCCAATGTTAATGGAAAAAAAAAATTAAAATAAATAAGATGCAGAATGTGGTTACATAAAAAAAATATTTTAAAATAGGTAAAAAAGATATACCGGTAACCCTATTTAACAAAAGCCAATAAGACGGGTTTTAAGAGAGAACATATAATCAATGCCTGTAACCACAACAAACCTCTTTGATTTCAGTGAGCTGACAAGCAGAAATCTTTATTTAAAATGCAATGAATCACTCCTTCAACCTAGATGAGTCAATTTGGGACTTCAGGAGTGGAAATTAAGGGGAAAGCTTTTTAGGATTTTACTGGGACTTTTAAAGACACGTCTTCACATGCTGCTCTAGCCTGGACATCATTAAAATCCCCCAATGACATTTTTTTTTGTTTTTTACTAAAACGTTCCCAGTGTTGTTTTACTTATCATTAAGAAGTTTTTAACCAAAATCCCACAACCTAAATGTCTTAAAAATCTATATTTCATGGTTATCTGAAACCTCTGTTGCCAAAATCTCCTCTACATTGGCGTGGCCATTGGCGCTGAGCTGAGTAGCTCCACCCTCTATCCGCTTTTTCTGCAAGCAGCATTTTGCATGAGTGAAGAACTTGACACAAGGGCTCACACAACACAGGCTGGTCTCAGAAACTGTGAAAATGGTTGAGTTTACTCGCACAGCAAATAAAATAAAATGCCATAAAGAAAGTGTCTATTCACATGGAATTTTCCAAATACGTGCGGCCAGTGCTGTACTTTTTCTTGGACACATGGACCCCAGAGGAAAGGTTAAGTTTAAGATTTCGGGTTACGGTTAACCCTTGTGCTATCCTGTGGGGTCAAAGATGACCATTGACGTGTTCTCCCTACCATGACAAAGGTGGAGAAGATTTCATGTAATTCATTGACATCAGTGAAGATCACAAATCATTGAAGAAAAAAGGTTCAGAGCACTGTCTTGTGGGGTCTAGATGATGTCACTCCTAATGATAAAGTGCCTAGGATAGCACAAGGGCTAAAATGCGTTCACACCGAATGCGATTCGCACGGTAGAGGCGGCCAGTTACAATAAGTATGTTTGAGATCACGCAGGTGGTCGCAAAATGGCTTGTTGCGGAGAGTATGCTGGCTAGTTTTTTGCTCCGACGTCACATGTCAATCGTACTGAAAATATCGTGAGAAAGGGGCGCCTACTCAGGCGAGCGCAGTTGGAAATTTGGTACTGTGCTGACTGCCTTGACGCCTACAAAACAATGCAATGTGAGTAACCGTGTCCTCAGCAGAAACAGCTTGCGCTCAATTAAGGAAATCTGTGCATTTCGTAACTATTTTTCTTTCTTCAAATCGAGGGCTTTTGCGACAGTTTGATTGACAGCGATTTAAGAGGAGATATACTCAGAAATGCAAAAATGAAATGCTTTCTTATTACATTCGTTCTCTTTTATGAGAAAAATGCAACAAGTACATGTCAAAAACTCAAAAAAACATGATTATCATCAGGGGAGACTTTAAACGTGAGAGATGCATCACCACCATAGCAACGTTGTTTCTTGTTTTGAAAGACAACTCGAAACAACTTAGTGTATATGGGTTTTGGGAAATTTCAATATCAGTCACCTCTCAGCCCGAACTCACACAGAGCAAACAACTGGTAGTTCAACATTTGGTCTGCTAACAATGTCAGCGTTTTCTGACAACTAAAAGAGAAACAGAGCATTTTCTTTCAGGGAAAATGTCAGATACATTTTGATATTACAGATTCAATGTAATATCTATGTGTAGTTGTGCTGCCCAACTAAGGGAGCCAAATCCTGTCCACAGCCTGGATAAAATACAGGGTTGTGTCAGGAAGGGCATCCGGCATAAAAATCTCTGCCAAACCACCTGTGCAAATCAGTAAAAGGAGATTTCCTGTGGTGACCCCTAAAGGGATATGCTGAAAATTGAACAACAGCATAAGTACAGGTAGATCTATTTATTATTTGGAGCAATTTTAATGTCAAGAAACTGGCATATTTTCTTTTAATTATTCTCTAATCAATTTATCAATCTATTTCTCAAATAAAGACATAGCTCTAGATGTGTTTTTAGTGTTGTTTTTTTCACTTGTTTTAGAAATTGAATATGCTAGTAGAGTGTCTTATAGAGAACATCTAAAGCATCATCAAACAAATGTATACAAGGTTGCCGCAAACTTTGTAGCAACTAATAAGCCAAATTAGGCAAAAATGCGTCTAAAATCCAAGGCAGTTTGGAAACTTCTGAACTCAAGACATTTTCAAATTGTTTTTTTTTTACATTAAAAGGAAGATGCTATTATTTTAAATATTTTTCTGTCCTTTCTTTAGAGACCTGCTGCATACATCAAAATGGAAATGAGCTACCTTTGTACATACATTTTTGATGTATTTTATATATGATTTTAATATTGTAGTTTAAAATTTTATTTCAAAGTCTAATTTTTCTTCTAAATGAAATAGTTATCACAAGCAACCTCCTAAGTGACCCATTTATCATTGGCCAAGAGGGCACGACAAGGTCTGAACTTCCGTCATTAGGGTCCGCCCACTCTAGCCCATCTTCATCATAAATACCATAACCATCATTTTAACCAGATTTATATGTATTTGATGAGGAGGCTGCATCATTTCTGACTGGAAGTTAGTGAGAAGATTGGCGAGGTCAACAGAGAGGGTTTTTGGACGTCCCTTTCCTCCATTCTTCTCCTCATTGGCCCAAAGTGATGTCTTCCATCCCTAGCATGGACTGTTTTCCCAATCATCCTCCAAAAGGAGGTTTTGTTGCATTAAATGTAGAACCACTGACTTCTTCAACAGCTGTCTCCAACAGGCCATCAGACTGCTGGACTCTTAACTGACTTTGACAGATTAGCCTTCTGGTTCCAAGCTCAGTTGATTTGCATGACATGTTTTTCAGTCCACTGTTGTTGCTGATATTGAATAATGTTTATCCTGAATTACTGTGACTTTCAGTACACATCCATCCCACTGTCCTCCTGTCAGGCTGCTGATGTTTATTTCTCCGCTATTTCTTTTGATTTTTTTAATTGACTGATTTACACTACGAACACATGGAAAAAAGAGCAGTTTTTTAAAATATTTTACTGTTTCACCTTCACTTGTTGTTTATTTTGCCGAAATGAAATTCATTAAAGGTTATTTTTGTGTGCACCAGTTGCACAAAGGAAAGACAACAGATGTTAGTCTTATGTTAATAGAAAGAAAAACATTTTTACTTCCACATTTCATAGGTTGTGTTTTTCCCTTTTTAGGAGTTCCTCATTGGGCGTACACTCAGTGGTGAGGACAATTTTGTTGATCAGTTCTATAAAATGTTACTTGGTTTTTCGTATAATGTCATGCAATTATTTTTAGATAACAATCTTCTGAGCTGCATTTATGTAGCAATTAGACTCATGCCAGACCATTGACAGTATGGGATCTTGATGGAGTGGGTGTGATGTCACCCATGGAAGATAGCTCACTTCCAGCAGTAATAAACCGAAGTAAAGGTAATTTATTTGTGACACAGACGTTGTCATGTTGGAGCCAGACAACGTCAGTAAATGGCGTATACGTATTTAGCGCTTTACTACCTTCTTAGAAAGTCCAAAGCACTTTAACACACATTCACCCACACTCTGCTGCCGAACACTGACAACAACCTATAACCACCAGGTGCAATAATGTGGGGTTCAGTGTTTTGCCCAAGGACACTTTGAGCAGGCAAGGTGGGAACAGAACCTTCAATATTCTGATCAGAGGTCAACGTTTCTACTTCTGCACCAGGGCCAACCTATGTTTTTGGTAAGGCATCTGTTTAGCTAGTTTATAACTTGAATAATTTGTAGTACAGAAAAAATATCCTGAAAAAAAATAGAATTAGCAAGAACAAGTGGAAAAAGTTATCAGAACACAAATGATTATTCTGGAAAATGTAATGACTGAATAATGGCTGTTTATTTCTCAATAGAAATATGTGGAATTTGGGTTCTTGGAGTCCTTTCTATGTGGAACCCAATTCATCCAATCTAATTCAATTCAATTCAATTCATTCAGTCATTCGTTTTCAATTCCATTTTTCCTTTTCGGGGTCACAGGGCTGCCGGAGCCTATCCCGGCCACTTGTGGGCGAAGGCAGGGGATGCCTTGGACAGATTGCCAGTCTGTCGCAGGGTAGAATATCCACAACCACACACCGTGCAGCCCTCCAATTCAATTTTATTTGTATAGCCCAAATTCACAACAACAGTCGTCTCGATGGGCTTCGTATCAGTAATTGAAAAAGTAAAACATAAAATCAAAAGGATCATGAATACATAGAATTCAATAGGAAAACACTAAAATGAATTTACTAAACAGACTAAACTAAACGGTCATCCCTGCCCTTAGACCCTCCTTCACAGTAACGAAAAACTCCTTAAAAAAACTGATTAAAAGAACAAAGAAACTTCTTTGGTGCCCACATAAAAGAGGGATCCTGCCCCAGGACGGACAGGCGTTTTACCAGAACTCATAGAGAAGAATTAACTTATCCAAGTCTACAACTACATATTTAAAGTCCAGCAGATGAGCTTCATCCAGATGGAGTTGGGGGGGGGCTGGGTGCGCGAGTCAAGCCGGAGACAGGATCTAGATCAAGACAAGTGCAAGTGCAATTTGTAAAAATGGATTTGCACAAAGCACAGTGTGATGAATGGTCACTCTTGAGCTGTGTATATGTATAGACACACACACAACTTCATATTGCAATTGCTTGTCTGTAGTATTGTGATTTTGTTTTTTTCTGGTTCACAGTGCATATATGTAAAACAAAATTTCAAGATTAAGTTTCAATGTTATGTAAACCTATTGTATATTATATGTTAGTCTTTCAAAAGTAATACAGTAGTGAAAGATTTTAAAAAAGTTTGAACATGTATATTTTTAAGAAAAACAAGTGAATTATCTAATAATTAAACCACTTCCTGTTAGAGGTAAGGAACACCATTTCACTAAATATTGATAGAATAATTAGTAATGGAGTTAGTAATGAAATATTCACACTGCTTGTTAGGAGTTTTTGGGTTTCAGTCATCTTTTAAGTAATAAAACATGCACCGAGTCAAACTGACCCAGGAACATCATCTCTGTTCCTCACAAATGAACATGACAGGAGGGTTAACATTAAATCTTAATGCAGACTGTCTTCACTTTCCGTGTAGCATCTTACAATATTCTCAGTAAAAGGTGTCACGTTTTTAACAAGGGGTTGTTAGCTATTCATATCTTAAAGAATTCCCTTTGCTGAAAGTAGTTGCTGCAACATGTGCTTGGCATAAATAGGGAGAGTTGAGGCGTAGGAATAAATCCTAACAGTACCCATGGTCTCTTTTTTTGCACAAAACCACAAGTTGTTTTGTTTTTGTTTTTTTACTATATGTTTTACAGTTTTACCCACCCACTTATTTTCCTTCCTTGCCAACTGAGGTAAAATTGCCACCAAAGTGGTGAATCATGAGTCAATCTTTTTTGTTCTTACCAAAGTAATTTTCCAGCCACGTGAAGGATGACTTAAGCTGCGGAAATGCAGGGAACTGTGCAGACAAACCCATAAATCACCCCATTTCATTGAAAAGTGAACTAAACCCTGACATCTAAAATTACTTTCGAGTGGAAGAAAAATTCACAAATTAAGGTGTGGCATTAAAAGTAACTAAAAAATAAAACTCCTTATTGCTTTGATTTAATAGGTTTTTTATATAATGAATTTGCTTATGTCTATTTGAATGTTAATTTTTTACAGTTAGGACTTTTATGTAAAGAAGGAAAAAGGAAGTTTAAAAATGTGAACCATAATGGTTTTAACAGTTACAATTTGATTGTAGTTTTACTTTCTTAATCTTAAAAAGTTGCTGTCTCATCACATTATAAAACACTAACCTGCCTATTGACGCATTTAAAATAATTCAAACCCAATTTTTATTTGTCAGTTTATAATCTTAATAGTTAAAATAGGTTTCTAGATAATGTCAGCACAAAAACTAACAGGGTGTGGCAATTACAGGAAACACTGTTTTTCTGGTTTCTCTAAGGTGGACATTAGTTGGCATGTTGAAATGTGAAACCAGTCAGTCTTACAGACAATGATGTCATTGTGAGTCATCATCAGGAAGTTGCGCAGCCTAGCGTTTTTGAGAATGATAATGCTTTTTTTTTTAAATTTCTTTTCTGTTTCTGCTTTGTAAACATTTTCTTTTTTTTAAATAAAATAACACATTTCCATGATAGGTGTACTGTTGTTTTTTAAATCAACTTCACAAGCAATTAAGCTGTTCTGTCCTCCTAAACAAGACATGACAAATACACAAGTTGGTTGTGTTTGCAGAATGTGTCTGGTTTAAATAACTTTTGTTTTAAAGGAAGGGAAGAAAACATTAAAGTAAAAACAGGCCTTTTAACAGAATAAGCCCAATCATGGAGGCAGTGAAAGCAATCACAGAGAATGAAAATGAGTTGTCGAAAAAAAACTCCAAACAGCTTCCTGAAAACTTGAAATAAGAGGACTGTGTCAACTATATTTCCCACACTTCAGTTTCCCACACTTCCTTATGACACATAATGCAGTTATAATAATGAGTTCTTCCACATAGTTGTCTTTTCTAGAAAGATACTTGCTTCTTATTTAATGACATGCAGAGATGTGTCAAAGTTGAAATGCAATAAAAGTTACAGCTGATCTTGTGTACTTCTACTTCAAAACAGTTCATCGTGTGTGCCACCTATAGAATGTTTTTCATAATTTCTTACTAATCTAGTTACTAAGCTAAGCACCCACCAGGTCTGGTTATATATCTGTTCAAAAATAGTTCATCCAATCACAGCAGTGGGATGTATGGTGAGTCATAATCTTTGACTGATTCAGCTGCCACATTCATGATAGGAGAATGAGGGAAAGAGGCAGAGCAAAAGCAGAAACCTGATTGGTGGAGACTGTTGACCACCCTGGCAACTGTTCCTCATTGGTGAACTTGTCAACCAATGCCTACATCCTTCACACTTAAAGTGACCATCAGTTCAAGAAGAACATGAGGTGTATTTTCAGGGATAAATTCGTTTTTTTTTTTTGTTTTTGTTTTTTTGGCGAAGATTATAGATTAAGCACTTTGCCATGCCACTATTTCTGCTTTTTTGTCAATGCAAATATGTGTTCTGTTCAAACAATTTAGCGTCAGCATTGTGTGTGAAATACAGTTACATGCACTTTAAACAGATCACACCAAACAAGTTGAAAATGTTTTCTACTCTCTGATTGTGAGAAAGGACTACAGATATGACAGGTCAACCACAAGACAGTCTGTTGACAGCTGGTGTCGGAACGATGTACATGCTTTTAAATTAAGCAAGAGTACACATTTTCTGCTGCAGCTAGCGTAATTAGTACTAAAAATGCCTTTTTCAGATTGTGATTTGTGTAGCTGCGTTTGAACTGAAAATATAGACTCTTAAATCTTAAATTTCACAGATCATTTTTATAATCATCTATGTTTTTATTGCTGTGAGACTTTATAATTGAGCTGAAGAATAACATGTTTAAAAACAAAACATCATGTGTGTGGGTGTATATACAAATAGTCATGGCCACAAATGTTAGCACCCTTGCAGTTCTATCAGAAAACACAACCCCTTTCTTTCAGAAAAAATTTCCACTTGCTCATGTTTTTCTATTCACATTCTCATTTTTGTTTGTACTGGGACAACACTAACATAGAAGAAAAAAATCAGTAAGAACTCAAAAATGGAAGTCCATTACCTTTCTGTTGTGCTGTGCACAATCTAGGTAAAAGTTCAGAGCAAAATCTCCTGAATGACTCATAACCAGTCTCTCATAGTTCCCAAATTTATTTTGCATTAACATGTAATTCCTGGAATCGCATACCGAAGTCCACATTTAGCATTTCCAGTGCTTCCACACTTTTTTCATTTGGGAATGGGACTGCTGGGTTTTCTGGTACAGGACATTCGGGCAATTGCCCGGGGCGCAAATCTAGAGGGGGCTCAGTACTTAATAAAATAAAATCTGCGGCACTTTTGGTTTTATATTTTCTGAAAAATCACATAGTTTGTAGTCTCTGGATGACCGGAGCAAGAGCTTGGCTCGCATAGCCGGCAGTAAGTCAGACTTGTTCCCGGTGCATGTTGGACTCCAGCAGGGCTGCCCTTTATCACCAGTTCTGTTCATAGTTTTTATGGACAGAATTTCGAAGGCCAGGGGGCGGAGGGGGTCTGGTTTGAGGATCAAAGGATTTCCTCTCTGCTCTTTGCAGATGAAGTTGTCCTGTTGGCTTCATCGAGCCAGGACTTCCAGCGTGCATTGGGGCGGTTTGCAGCCGAGTGTGAAGCGGCTGGGATGAGGGTCAGCACAGCTAAATCTGAGGCCACGGTTCTCGACAGAAGAAAGGTAGTTTTCCATCTCCCAGTGGGTGGAGTGTCCCTACCCCAGGTGGAGGAGTTTAAATATCTGGGGGTCTTGTTCAAGAGTAAGACCGGAGCGTGAGATTGACAGGCGCATCGGAGCAGCGTCCGTAGATATGCGGTCGCTGTATCGGTCCGTTGTGGTGAAGAGAGAGCTGAGCCAAAAAGCGAGGCTCTCAATTTATCGGTCGATCTTCATTCCAATACTCTCCTATGGTCATAAGCTTTGGGTCATGAACGAAAGAACGAGGTCCTGAATACAAGCGGCTGACATGAGCTTCCTCCGTATGGTGGCTGGGGATTCCCCTAGAAATAGGGTGAGGAGCTCGGTCTACCGCGGGGAGCTCGGAGTAGAACCGCTTCTCCTCCACATCGAAAGGAGCCAGTTGAGGTGGCTCGGGCATCTAGTCCGGATGCCTCCTGGACGCCTCCCTGGGGAGGTGTTCCGGGCATGTCCCACTGGACGGAGGCCCCGGGGAAGACCCAGGACACAGCGGAGAGACTACGTCTCTCGGCTGGCCTGGGAATGCCTCGGGGTCCCCCCCCAGAGGAGCTGGAGGAAGTGGCCGGGGCAAGGGAAGTCTGGGCATATTTGCTTAGACTGCTGTCCCCATGACCCGGTCCCAGATAAGCGGAGAAAGATGGGTGGATGGTCTTTATTTTCCATAAAAATATTTTTTACATATGCCTGTCGTTTAGTTGGTGTTAGTAACCCATTTGACATCAAGACAGCAGGTAAGGTAGGCAGTATAACAGCTGTGCTTTTTGAGATAATAAATAAACAATAGATCATTTGTTTATGAATGTATTGAGGTTTTTTTGGAGGATTTTTACTGTTGGTGTTGGACAAAATTAGGAAAATGCCAAATATTTTTGGAGTAATCCCAGTGGTTAGTTATATGATTAGTTTTTAATGTTTTATAAGACCTAAAATGGATATTCACAATAACAGTTTTTAAAAAAAAATCAAATCCCTCTGATATGTTTCACAAAGACACACACAGGACATCACACCAAGCAGAAATGAACTTATTGCCAAAAATTATGCCAGGAGTCCACCTGTAACCCTTGTGCTATCTTAGCTGACCCCACCCTTACATTGACGTGTTCTCCCTACCATGACAAAGGTGGATAAAGGTGGAAAGATTTCATGTAATCCATGGACACCAGTGAAGATCACAAATCATTGAAAAAAAAAAGGTTCAGCGCGCTGTCTAGTGGGTCTAGATGACCCAACTCCCAATGTTAAAGTGCCTAGGATAACACAAGGGTTATGTCCCTTTGGTCTGATGACGTTTATGCTTGACACCTCAATGTTCTTGGCAGAATCACACTTTAGCACTTTGTAGCACTGAGATTGCAGGTAAATTAGACACTAGACTTGTAGCATGGCGGTTAGACCCCGTTCTTCCATCTCCCGGTTCATGCATCCTATTAGATCCTGAGAAGCAAACACCATAGAATCCCCATGTCCAAGTCCAAGTCCAGCTCTTCCATGGTTTGGCATACTTTCCAAAAATATCCTCTCGTCATTGTCCCCTGAGACTTTGGAGTGTTGGCATCTCCTTGCACATCTCCAAGCTATGGCTAACTCCCCAAATAAAAGTGCGCAGCTGTGCTGTGTCCTGAATGTCCAGCGTTAAAGAACAAAAGGCAATTTCTCTTGTCTTCTTTGGGCATGTTACTTCTGATTTTTTCTGTATATCTCCTTCTTGAGACAAACCTCCTCCATGACAACATTCCAACATTTCTTCACAAACTCAATCAGTAAATGGTTTCCCGCTGCTTGCAATCAGGTGAGCAACCTGAAAGCTGGCTCGAATGGATGACTGGTTCTGCAGAGCTTGGCACACAAATGCATTCTGCTGAGCTAAAAGTCCACTTTTTTAACTTTGAAAGTTTGTCTTCTCGCATTTAACCTTGCAAGCTCTCATACATATCTTTGTGACAGGGATTCATAGTGTTGGTGCAGATTATATTCTTTGAAAACCACCACAGCCTTTTGTTTGCATTGAAAAAAGATTTTTTTTGTCCACTGCTGGTTAATACCCTGCATTCTGAATCAAATTTTCTCTTATCCAGCCTTTTTTCCTTTCTTCCGTTCTGTTTGACAGGGGTGAATTTAGCCTTTTTTGGGGGGCTTCAGTTAGGGGCACAGAATGCAGAAGAGTAGAATAGAATAGTAGGCCGTAGTTTGGGGTCCACTGCTCTATCTCATTGGTGACCATTTCAAAATTCTCCCGCACTTTGTTTGCTATCATTTCTTGGTGCTTTAAAACTATGTTTTGTCCTGCCGGGAAACTTCCTATGGAGACATGTTTTTGACACTAGTCACTATGTACTGGCTCAGAGGTCCTTGGTAGTCATTAGATGTCATGATACCAGTCACACAGGTTTCCAGTCAAAGAAGTGGGAAAGGCAATTCAATTCAATTCAGTTTTATTTCTATAGCCCAAAATCACAACAGTCGTCTCAATGGGCTTCGTACCGGTAATTGTAAAGTAAACACAAAATCACAAGGATGATAAATACATAAAATTCAATAGGAAAATTCTAAACTGAACTAACCAAACAGACTAAACTTAACTGGGCAACCCTGTCCTTAGACCCTCCTTCGTGGTAAGGAAAAACTCCTGAAAAAAAAAGGAGTCAGGAAACGAAGAAGCTTCAGGGGTGCCCACTTGAAGGAGGGGTCCTCCCCCAGGACGGACAGGCAAGTACCAGAAATCTTAGAGAAGAATTAACTTATCTAACTCTATGACTACATATTTAAATACTCCAGCAGATGGGCTTCATCCAGATGGAGTTGGGGGACGGCTGGGGGGGCGAGAATAGCCAGAAGCAGGATTCACAGCCAAGTGTAGGAGCAGGAGCAGAGACGAGGAACACGGTCAGAGACCACAGCCAAATGCAGAGGCACGGACGAGCTAACTGGAATCTGGATTCAGGGCCAGGTTATGGCTTTACTCAGTAAAGTCCATGAAAATGAAAATGTAGGTTTTCTACTTTGAAAAATATAAGGGAGTCAACCATATTAATTGATACCTTTTTTTTGTTGCCATAATTGACTATATTCAGTGTGTTTCATATTTTCTTTTTAAATTAGATGACTGATCACAAATTCACCTTTTTTTGCTACAGTGTTTTCTAAAATTACTCATACAACAGATAAGGAAGGATGTTCAGTTCTTTCATTGCAACTGAAAAACCAGTTCAGCATGAACACTTTCTTACTGTCTTTCAAGAAACAGCAAAGATGATTCAAACTAATTACAACTCCATTAACCTGGAGATAGAAACAATACCACAAGTGCAGGTTTTCACATGCTTAGAGAGGACCATTATTTCTTTATTGAATCATATTCACCTTTTTCTCTGAGGTACTTTCTTGTCTTTTTTTTTCTTTTTTTCTGCAGTACTTTCAGTAGAAATAAAAAGTTGCATAACTGCAGGGCAATGAGCAAACGTCAGATTCAGTGGAAAGGGAGGAGTAAAAAGAAAGTCCTTTCTTCCAAAAATAAGGAGGATGTTAGTGAGACATAAAATATTTGAATTGTATAGAGGGCATGCCTGTATGTTTTATTTAAAAGTATTTAAAAGCAAAGCTGCAATATAATTATTTTTTGCAATATTCAAAACAGGTTTGTAGACATTAATATTATGCCATTTATGTAAGACTTTGAAAGCTTGATACTATGCAACAAATCTCAAATATTGCTAAACAAAAATATTCACAGACAGGTGACTTAAAGCCTGTCGTCAGCATACCCTCTGTCACCATGAGCCCAAAAAAGGAGTGGTCCTGTCTATCTTTTTACTTAAAAGCTCCCTCAACATACTTGTGACTTATCTCTTTAGAACCAAAGAAAAAAAATGTGAACTGAAAACGTGAGCTGAACAAGTCTAAACAACTGTTCCTTAAACTGACCAAACACATCACAAACATGTTCCTGTTATTTTGTGTTTCTGCAGCCTGAATGAAGCTAAACGGATTTGTAGCAAGTTCAAAAATATTCAGCAGAATAATAATGTAAAAGAAATTACCTGACTGAATGTAGAAAAAAGTTAAGGGTGACAAAAATTGTATTATTCTGTAAGTAAAATTCTAGTTTTGCATAAACTCACTTTACATGTTTCCAAAAAATGTCTAAAGGTTCAGTTAAAACCTATCACTCATCTCACACACCCTAAAGTGCAATTTGGATAAAAAAAAAGATAAGCTGTAAATTGTCTCAACTGAGAAAGGAAAGTTGTCTGATGTCGTTACGCAGTCGATCCATGTGGAAAGTACCTGGAGTTTTAGACTAGCAGTGAGTAAGCTCCTTGTCAACTATGAGTGTACTTAAAAGTGTGGCTTGCACATGCTCATAAAAATCATTTCAATATGTAGTCCCTAAAACCGGTTTAGCAACTTCAACAATACAACGATTTTCAACAATAAAGCTTTTTTCAGGTTTTCATGAGTTACAGTTTAAATCAAAAATTTAAATATAAAAAAATTAATTGTTATGTGTGATTTGTGAATTTTTTAAACACCAGTCTTTTTTACAATGAAAAATAATTGAGTTAGTCAAATTTTGGATTTAGAAGACGTATGTTTGGATTTGACTGTCAGAGGAAGAAGAAAACATATGTGAATGTTGCTGTAAAATGTATAAAACACTTTACCTATGCATCCTATTGTCAAAGCAAACTCACAATAGGTGTATGTATATAAACAAAACAAAAAAGATTAAAGAGGTCAGTCAGTGTCAATCTTGCATTGCTGCCCTTCTTACCAAATGTGGTAGAAAAACTAAGCTGTCTTTTCTTGGTCATGTCTTTTCTGAAAAGAATAGGTTAAAAAACTTGAAAGAATTGCACATGCGTTTAGGAAATCACTGTTGGTATCTTGGCAAGTTTGAATCAGACAGGGGTTCATCCAAGATTTTCATCAGAGCTCTGTGCTTGAGCTTCGGTGGAACAATAAATCATGTCCCATTGTGGTTACAAAATGAGTTCTAAACTGTAGAGGGCTGTGGAATATTCCATATATTTAAAGAATTGAATGTTAAAATATGTGCTTAACATTGCATCTGTCTGAAGTGTTTCCTGCATGGAAGGCAGCATGCTACAAGAAATTGTCATTTTACAGTAATAGTAATATTTTATCAAAAATTACTCCAGTGCTTCAGCGTGTTTAAGCGTTTTTATTCCAAACTTTACTCCTCAGAATCCAAAAAAGACCCAATCTTAATAGACAACTTTTTGGCAAATATTCCTTTGCCCACATTCAGCTTAGAAAATAAAATTTTTGTAGACGAACAAATCACAAAAGAAGAAATAAAAGTAGCAATACACAGTATGCGAAGTTCCAAATGCCCAGGTGCTGATGGGTATAGTGCAGAGTTTTATAAAATGTTCAATGATCAGCTTGCCCCACTTTTGCTGCAGGTCTATATGAAGCTTTGTCGACAGGACTATTACCACCAACTTTATATGATGCTAAAATCTCATTAATCTATAAAGTTGGCAAAGACCCGACAGAACCGAGATCTTACAGACCCATTAACCTTTTAATTGTAGACAATAAAATACTGGCTAAAATATTAGCTAGATGTTTAGAAACCATTCTTCCAACTGTTGTGTACCCAGACCAAACTGGATTTATTAAAGATAGACAAATGTTTTTTTAACATCAGAAGGTTGCTTAATATTATTTACACCCATAGCCCTAAAAATGAGGGTTGGAGGTGTTGCTCTCATTGGACCCAGAAAATGTGTTTGAAAGGGTTGAATGGGATTTTCTCTTTTCAACCCTGTCTAGGTTTGGCTTTGGCCCTAACTATATGTCTATGATAAAGTTACTTTCCAAGGCATCAGTACAAACACACAACATTTAATCAAGTCCTTTCTCTCTCCAACGTTCAACAAGACAGGGTTGCCTTTTATCTCCTCTTTTATTTTCCTTGGTCATTGAACCCCTTGCCATATCCTTGCATTCTGCTAACACCTATATGGGGATTGTGAGAGGAAATGCAGAGCACAAAGTGTCTTTATATGCAGATGATCTGCTTTTGTACATTTCAGACCCTCTTACGTCATTACCTTCAATTATGACTATCCTCTCTAAATGTGACAAAATAGCAGGATACAAGATTTATATTTAAAAGAGCATATTGTTTCCCATAAATTTCAGCAGTACAAACATGAATATACTGACATCTTTTCTTTAGCTGCAGCGCTAGGTTGTATTTTTCTTGTGTTGTTTTTTGTTTAGTGAAATAGGAAAACCAAAGCGGAACCTTTGTTGCGTGATGTGTTGCGCACGGGCAATTCTAATGAGAACACAGGAGAGCTGGAAAAGACGTGTGAATCGCAAAGAAAAGAAGTTAAAGTGAAGTTAAGAGCTGTTAAAGTGTTTTGAATATTTTGTTGTTCCTTCACGGACATCCCTCTCTCATTATATATGCGGCCAGCGAGGTATGTTTGTTTGTATTATTTATATTTCTGTGAAATGTCTATACAATCTATTTGTGTATTTATTAGTTCTGTCAGTTTGACGGTGGAGTTGGCGAAGTTGGTGGAGTTGTTGAAGTTGTGGATAAAGAGCCAATAAATTCATCTGTATGAAGAACCGTGGTCCCGTGTTTCACTCCCTCATGAAACACGGGACCACGGTTCTTCATTAGAATTGCCCGTGCGCAACACATCACGCAACAAAGGTTCCGCTTTGGTTTTCCTATTTAACTAAACAAAAAAACAACACACAAAAAAAAATACAACCTAGCGCTGCAGCTAAATTTTCCTTTTGATGTTTTGAATAATTTCAGATACCTTGGAATTAACATAACAAAAGATATGTCTGGACTTTTTGAACATTTTTTTTTATCTCTATCAACAAACAAACAAAAAATTCAAGCGACTAGGTAATCTACCCATCTCACTAGCTGGTCGTATAAATGACGACTTGTCGTTTTTTCAGGCAGATACTCGCAGCAGTGTTTTACAGGTAATTACCCTAGGGCGGTTCTGTCAATTAACTCACCTGCTCAGCGTCCTATTTAAGCCCAGGTGCGCAGTTGTTCATTCTCTTTCTTACCTTCAGCGCTCATTCTTTGCTGTTCTCTGTGCTCGCTGTTCTCTTTTCATGGTCCCCCCGGTCCTTGTCGGATCTTGCTGGATCTCCCTCCTTCTTATGTAGGGTGAGGCTTCCATCTCCTCCTTTTCTTCTTCGCTGGTTCTCCGTGCTCGCTGTTCTCCTTCTGCATCATGGTGTTCTCACCCGTTCTCCCGTTCTTCTGCTTGTTGGTTCCCCAATTCTTACGGGGGGGGGGGGGGGGTGCGTCCCTCTGGAACTTTTAAAGGTTACTTCTCTTACCATTGGTGTACATAAAATTGGTGTTAAGATTTCGTGCAGGTTCTGTATTTCACTGTCAATTCACTGTTGAATTTGTGATTCTGGTGGTTTCTATTGTGCGATGACTCCACAATGGGACTTAATTCCATAATTCCTACCGAATTTCACTTTCTCAGATTTGTTCTTTTAAAAGCACTGTTATTCCATTTATCTCAAGCATTTTAAAACTGATCAGTTTCTGGGTTATTTATATGTTCTTTGCCGAGACTAATACTGGTTTTGTCTTTATCTATGCATCGCATCCTGAGCCTGCGAATGCCTACTCCCCGGTCAGCTGCTCCATTTCTGGCGATTGTCACCCCTGCATTCCCTGATCTGGTGCTGCAACGATGACTGCTCAACGTACCTTTTGCTGCACTGAAAGTGAAGGGGTGGTGGACCTCCTCTGCGTTCCAATGACACTTCTGACTTGAATCAATCTTGAATCAATCTATATGTCAGCGGCAGCAGTCATACTTGAAAATGAAATGAAATTAAATGAAAATGGAATGCCGCCGAAAACACACCTCATCTTATTTACACACTGATTATACATTCACATTTTCTTCTGGATGATCTTGATGATGGGGGTTTTGTTACCCTAAAGTGTAAGGAAAAAGAATTATCTCAAGAGAAGTCCTTCCTCAAGTGGAAGCCGCGAATGATCAGTATAAAATGCATTGGTGTTTAAATTGAATCAGGTTGTGTAATCTTGTTGGCTCCCCTTCATTCTTCCCTCTCTCTTTAGATAGTATGTTCCCCTGGTGAACGGGAGCGGCCCAACGGTCAATGGTGCTGGGGTAAACACATAGCAGATCCACCAGATAGCATGTTCCCTTCGTGGCGCTGTACTCGAACGGGGGTGGCCCAACGGTGAATGGTGCCGGGACACACATAGCAGATCCACTAGATAGCATGTTCCCTTCGTGGCGCCGTACTCGAACGGGAGCGGCCCAACGGTCAATGGTGCCGGGTCACACATAGCAGTCATACTGGGAAATGATATGAAATGAACATGGAATGCCGCCGAAACACACCTCATCTTATTACACAGTGATTCCACATTCACATTGTTCTTCTTCTGGATAATTTTGGTGTTGGGGGTGTTGTTACCCGAAAGTTTTATGGAAATTTCTCATGGAATTGAACGGAGCCTTATGCCAAACGAAAAAGATGTAAATGCCAACTTAAAGAATGTGGAAATTAAGTGTGTCAAATAAATATTTCTTACTGCAAGAGTTGTCTGACTGAAATGACGACTTGTCATTTTTTCAGGCAGATACTCGCAGTAGTGTTTTACAGGTAATTACCCTATTGACTCACCTGCTCAGCATCCTATTAAGCCCAGGTGTGCTGTTGTTCATTCTCTTTCTTACCTTCAGCGCTCATTCTTCGCCCCTCCCTCCTCCCCGACTACCACCTGTGGGCTCCGTAAGGGGGGTTTTGTTACCCGAAAGTTTTATGGAAATTTCTCATGGAATTGAACAGAGCCTCATGCCAAACAAAAAAGATGTGAATGCCAACTTAAAGAATGTGGAAATTAAGTGTGTCAAATAAATATTTCTTACTGCAAGAGTTGTCTGACTGAAATATACTTAGAATTAATGTATTGCCAAAATATTTATTTCTTTTCCAAGAAATCCCTTGGAAAAGAAATCCCTATCATAATTCACAAAAAGTTTTTTTTTTAAATAGATTCTCATGTCTCATCATTTATTTGGAATAAAAAACGCCCAGGATTAAAAAAGGTTTTGCAAAGACCAAAATTCTAGGCAGGATTAGGACTACCCAGCTTCAGTCTGTATGGTCCTGTAATATTCGATGTATGTCCTTCTGGGACGGAAAAACCAGACCTGATTGGGAACGGTTGGAAAATCAAGCTTTTTTCCCAAATACTGTCACTGCTATACTGTACATCAGATCTTTCTAAATGTAAATGCCAGAACCCAATAGTATATCAGTCCCTTTAAATTTGGTCCGCAGGTAAGAAAATATTTTAAGTGGAATTTTTGTTCAGTACAAAATGCCACTGGCCAACAATCAAGTTTACAAATTACTGTCACATGATACATTTAAGCAATGGGGTTCTAAAGGGATACACTTAGTTACAGATTTGTTAATAAATAAGACCTTCTCTACATTTGACCAATTAAAACAAAAATATAATCTTGATAACAAAGTTTTTCAAAAGTTTGCAGATTCGTGACCTTACCAGGGCAATTTTTCCCTCCTTTCCCAGTCAACCAGAGAAAAATGTTATGGGGAAAAAAAGGCTCTATTTCTAAAATATATCCTAATCTTTTAAATATTAAATTTACCTATACATTGGACCATCTGAAAGAAGCCTGAAGTTTGGACTTGACAATTATAACGGAATAACAGAGGATAAAAGCTCAGCAACAATTTCACTCCTCATCAGTGTGCAGCAGACATGGTGTAACCCTTGTGCTATCCTAGGCACTTTAACATTGGGATTTGGGTCATATAGACCCAAAAGATAGTGTGTTAAACCTTTTTTCTTCAATGATTTGTGATCTTCACTGGTGTCCATGGATTACATGAAATCTTTCCACCTTTTTCCACCTTTGTCATGGTAGGGAGAACACGTCAGTGCAAGGGTGGGGTCATCTAAGATAGCACAAGGGTTAATCCAGTTCAAAATCCTTCACAGACTGCACTTGTCCAGGAAAAAATTATCAAGATTGTTTTCAGGAGTGGACCCTTCATGTGAATATTGTGGACATGTTCCTGCCTCACTGTCCCACACATTTTGGGACTGCAACAAAATCATTCCCTATTGGAAAAAACATTGAAAAATTGTCTCTAATATTTAAGGTTAAACTCCCATTGGACCTATAGCAGGATTATTTGGAAGTGCCAACTGCTGGAATTTGTTTAAACACTAAACAAAAAAATGTTTTCAGTTATGTTACCCTATTGGCTAGATGTCTTATCCTACTTATTGGAAAAACAAGTTTCCCCCAACACATCTTCATTTGGTAAGAAACATAATGCAATACTTAAATTTAGAAAAGAATAAATTTTCATTGAGACAGCAAGAAAACCTTTTTTATGATGATATGATTATTTCAACGGTATATAGACAAGTCAACCTCTACTTAAACATTTGATAGTAAAATCATCAAGTTTTTTTTTTTGGTATTGTAGTGTCTGTATTGTTTGTTGAAAAAAAAAAAAAAGTTACTCAAGTGCATTGTTACCTCAGCTCATACCAGTACACAAGTCTGAAATCAGTTTTCAACATAAACTGAGAGAGTAATGCATGACGATAAACACTACTTCCTCTTTGTGCAAATTTGTTTCTGAGAAATCAAAGTGCATCAGGGCATGTTCAGCCTCAGCACCTTTTTTGACTTCAGCTGAATTGCTTTTACCTCACGTCTCGTTTTCTCTTTCAAAATTGACCTGTTAGTTTTTTTTCCACATATGAAAACAATTCAGGATTGTTGATCTTATAAGCATCAATAAAACATTTTATGTAAAGAAAATACTATGTGAGATATTATATAAAAATTGATTTTTTCATAATACAGCACTTTATATGCAGAATCTGGGAAATGAGAAATAAAAACCAACAAACCACAAACACAAGACCAGTTTAAGCTGTTGTAATTTTGTAAATCTTAATGGCTGGTACATGCTTGCAAAAGGGCCATTCTGTTTATTGATGTATTATAGTTGAAGGATCAAAAGGGTGCATTGTGTTGCTCAACTATTTCATTCCTCAAAAAGTTATTTAAAAAACAAAAATAACAGCTTGCTGTGGACAGACATGATGCCTTGATTTCATATCATAGGGCTGATTGTGGCGCAGTGATTAAAGCCCTTGCCGTCCAACAAGAAAGCCCTGGTTCCAATCCCAGCTGGAACCTGGCTGTATAAGAGCCTGAACGCTCTTCTCATTTTCTTCCTCCCATGGTCAAAAAGCATGCTTCATAGGTTATTTGGTGATTCTAAATTGCCCCTAGGCACTGTGTGAGCAGCACCAGCCTCCTCAAGGTGTCCCATACCCACTGAGGGAAATAGCTGGTTAGCACAATAGATGGACTATCTTATTTAAAAATCAGTGCCTTTTACAGGTCTGGAATGTTTTGTACAGAGGCTTGTGTTACATTTTAATAACTGAGCATTAACACCTTAGCATTAACGCTGAAAAGAAAATGCTGCTGCTTATGGTTTTATCCAAGTCACAAATTATTTGACTTCAAGGTGTTCCTTAAAGAATCAGTGCTAAAAAACATAGGGTTAAATTTAACAACTTTAAAAAAAAAATTCTGCAAAGCTGACTTTCTCAATGAAATAATTTGAACACTGTGGTCTGAAACAACTTAAGGCAGGAAATGCTGAAAACATTATTGATACAAGTTTATGTTTTTTTAATTTTTCATTTTTTGCTGTGGAATATGGATCTGCATTAAGTAGAGTTAGTTCTTTCATGATTTGCTGTCTTCATATTTTGCCTCAACAACCTGTCTTTATTATGGTTTTAGGTACTGTAATGTCTTTTGTATGGCATGTGAGTTAAAGAGAAATCTTGTGTGTGCTTCTGTGTAATAAGAAAACATTTCTCATAAACCTCCCGCGGTCAAAAGCCGTCATTAAAAGACTGACTCAGATGCGCTTTGGAGGGGGGAGCTACTTGGCAGCCCCCCCATGTTTGCTGCATGGAATTGGGCCCCTCCCCTCTCGTTTTAATTGCTCCTTAGACACGTAGAACCCCTTGGTGGCGGTGGTGATGGTGGTGGTGGTGTGTGTGTGTGGGGGGGGGGGGGGGTTGGACACCACTGCCACCGCCTCACCTGCCAATTTTAACTGCACCTTAGAAATTTGGGGCTCTTGGTAGGAGGGTGTTTGGAAATCACTGTGAGGAATCAGGCGATGTCCTCTCGGTGCCCTACCCGCCAATTTTAACTGCACCCTTTACACACACCCCTTATGTCTCAACAATATACACTCCAACACACACAAACAACACATACCTTACACAAGGAAGAAGGGACCTCTGACCATCCGTCCCCTACCCCATCCCTGGTGGGGGGAACCAGGCCCTCTGCAATGGGGGCTGTGTCCCTTGGGTGCTGGCTTCCCAGGCGGACCCCTTTCCCTATGTGGAAAAGTTCTCTGGTGGGACCATGAACCGGGGATTATATCACATCAGTCATTCTCCAGATTTCCTTAACTCCCTCTTTCCCCCCTTCTTCTGTACCCTCACCCCCTGTCTCCAATACCTCCGCCCCCCCTTCTTTTCTCTTCCTGTTTTCCATCCAGTCCAACAAAAAAAAATGGATACCAATGTAATCAATGTAAAAAAAGTTTAGCCTAAGTTTAGTCTAAATTATAAAAGGGGTTCATACAAATACACACCTTGTGTGTCAGAAGATCCAGAACCCCCTGTTGTAACTGTAAAATATGTTCAACACAAGAGGCCTTCAGCTCCTATCTGTGTGCTCAGCTGTTGGACAGGATAAATTACAAAAAAAAAAAAAAAGAATGACTTAGGACTCCGGTCTGACTTGTTCTCATTTTCTTATTTCACAATATTGAACCTTTTATTTTATTTTTTATCTGATTAAACATTTGGCCTATTTAACAGGTGATCATTGAACCTATTGATACTATTAATCCACTATAGGCAGAAGAACAGTGTTCAGTAATTTTAAGTCTCTTTCTCCAAAACCTACAGATCAGACTGTATATCCAGAAGGCATGATATAGACTGACTTGCATTTTACAATTTTACATCTCATTAAATCTATTATATTATAAGCATTTTGCCATTTTAAAAAGATTTCCTAACTTAACCCTTGTGCTATCCTAGGCACTTTAACATTGGGAGTTGGGTCATCTAGACCCACAAGACAGTGCTGTCAACCTTTTTTCTTCAATGATTTGTGAACCTCACTGGTGTCCATGGATTACATGAAATCTTTCCACCTTTATCCACCTTTGTCATGGTAGGGAGAACACGTCAATGTAAGGGTGGGGTCATCTAAGATAGCACAAGGGTTACAGGTGTTCTGTCTTTACCAGATCTAGAGAGACTTATGAATACATCTATCTGGAGTTTAGATTATAATAACATGTTTCTAATTGGACTCAATAAACGCAATGTTAGGTATTTGATGTACATCCAGAACACTTGCTTCTCTGATCCTGAATTAAACCAGGAAGCACAACCATATCAGTCAATTCCTCAAGTCTTTGAACTGGCTTCAGCCAAAAAACTGAATTTAAAACAGTCCTGATTGTGTTCATGTCTCTCTATGGTAAGCGCCAATGTACATCTCCGACATGTTGGCCTCAGATTAAGAACATTTAGACTCTGAGAAGCCTCCTGCCGATTCTGAATCAGAACTAAACTAAAGATCTGGAAATGTTCTTGATTAAGATGGACAAGCTTCCCCTCTGACAAAGTTCAAGTCCAGTTGAGTTTACAACTAAAAAAACTTTATCTGCACTTCTCTATTCTAATTTACTTTTGAACTGATAGTGAATTAAATTCCCTTTCTTGTAAGTTGTGTACTTGTGGTTTGCATTAGCATCTTTCATGATTTCATGTTTCTTTGATTTATTCACCAATTTTATTTGTAAAATCCCAATGGTTGCAAAAAAAAGCCTATTTCTAATCTTTTTTAGTCTTTTCTGACCTCCCTAAAGGGGCCCTTTGGTAGAAAAGGTTATACCTTTTCACTGTGATGTGGTTGTGTTCATCGCCACACCACCACTCTTTGATGTTTTGCTGTTTCTTTAGAACCTGAAAAATAAAAAGAACTGAAAATCAGATTTCATTGATGCCTCTGTTCTGAATGAGTCATACCCACTGCCCTGCAAACATTTATTATTGAGCATATACATCCATTTTTTTGCGTTTTTTAAAAATATTTTTCCAGTACTGTTTATTGTTAAGAAATTCGCTCATAGAGTAGCTTTGTCCTCTGTATGAAGCAACCTTGTGCTCTTTTGCATTCTTAGTGGTAAGTGGCTACTCCAGGCCATTGCAAATGTAGGCGTGTATTCACAAATTCTGATTATTAAATATCCTCATTTGGTAGATTTCGGGGCTATGCCATTCACTGACTTTTGAAATTCCCATCACATTTTGGAGTGAGAATAATATTACAATGGTCAAACTTCTCAATTGAAGAGAGAGATTGAGCAATGTGTAGCAGTGATCCTGCCCTCTGTGGTTCAAAAGGGACAATTTGATGAAAACCTAGCATCACTTTCACACTGATTTGCTCCAAGTCCCTAAAAAAGGTTGGATCGTAGTGGTTAGTGAGTAGCTGATGTGGATCAAGGACAGCAATTTCCTTAGCCGCTTAAGGTGGAATGTGTACAATACTAAAGATGTCAGTATCTCCAAGATCCAAGAGATCAATAAGGTGAACAATAATTCCTTTATCAAATGAAAAATAGAAACTATTTCTTGAGTCAGTTTCTGTTCACACAATAATTTGTAAAGAGGTCATTAGATTGTAAACGTCCCCCATGATGCATTGAGGCAGATGCTGTTGCAGTTTACCAACTAATCACTGGCTTTTTAAAAAAAAAACAGGCATCTATATTCCCATTCACATCGATCTAGAAAGGTCTAAACTTACAACAAAAATAAACACACTCTGACTCTTTTAATTTATTATCCATTGATAGATAGATAGATAGATAGATAGATAGATAGATAGATAGATAGATAGATAAGAACTTTATTAATCTCCCAAGGGAGAAATTCGGGTTTCCGGCAGCAAAACAAACACACACAATAAATAACAATAACATAACAGTTCATAAAACAAAAGAGCAAGCACACAAAATAAATAACAATAAAATCACAGTTCATAAAATAAAATAGCAGTTCATATCAGGCGGATTCGTTAAACAGCCTGATAGCTGATTGGGACCCATATGGAAATCTTTTAATTGAAAATGTATTTTTGTATTTCAATTTGAAAATTAAAACATAACATTTTGAGTCATAGGTGATTGTTGAACATTAAGCTACAAACAATTACATTCCAGTTACATTTAGGACTTTTTGTTGAATCATTTATATGTAAAGGACCTTAGGCGGAAATTTACTTTTTAAGCTATTATTAGGTGAAAAGCACATCTTTCCTGTTGATATAAGTTGTTGTACATGGTCCTGTTCAACAAACACCAGCCATTTATCCATTTTTGGTTCAGTAATGTCACATCCAGTCAAGAGGATGACAACTTCTAACGCATTCACAGATACAAACTCACAAATTAGTGATTTTAAAAAAATATATATTTTAGTGAGTAATACAAATGTGCAGTGCAGTGGTATAACTGCGCCAACTCACAGTGGAATAATCCAACTTCCCAAAATTTTGGGAAAATCTTGTTTTCTTCTGGAAAAAAAGCTGTTGTTGAACAACTAAGGTTGCATGACGTTTTACATTCCCACAGAGGAAATCCAACTTGTGGGAAACTTAGTTTTGCCTTCATTATCAAATCATTGTTTTTAAGTTATGGTTAGAAATGTTTTTACCAAAAGAAATTATAACAAATCAAATTTTAGGCATAACTGTTTATTTGATTATTTGTTTCTCAAAAGAGGCATTTGATTCAGATCAAAGGTAGCTTCATTTTTTCTTTAAATCCACACATGCCACTAACAACTGTAACTTTTTTCATGCTTTTTGGAAAAGCAAACAGTGATATTACAACAGTTTTAGATTATTCACTAATATTTAGCTGCAGGCATCAGGCTTATGTGAAGGAGTATTTCTTATATTAGAGGAGCAAGGCTCTGCGAGATGTTACAGCTGTAAACAGGAAGTTAGTTGTGCAGGAGAGCCAGCAAAGGAAGTGCATAAGTTACAAGCAATATTTTATTTCCATTAACTTACGTCAGTTTGCCTTTTACAGAAAGTTTCTCAGTTTAGAGGAGAAATAAGCACAGAGGCAGACAATACAGAAACAGTTGTTCCTATTTTTAGTTTTACTGTGAATGCAGAACTGTTACCCATTTTTACCCAAGCAAAAGAGGGGAAAAAAAAGATAAACTTGTCATGTCATTTAAAACATTTAAGCCGTTATAAACTAGTTAAATCTAAGGAGACAGTTGAAAAGTATTTGTTGAGCTGAATACTGAACAGTGGCAATCATGAACTTTTTCAGTTAATTTGAGCGAGGCTCATAAAATTCATGATTAATATTCTGTCCATTTTCTGTCTGATCTTCTGGGTTGTGTAAACATAATTTTCAAAATGTATAAAATGTTGGACCAACTCCATATCCATGCACCTTTTAATGTATGAACTATGTGGTAGAATTTTAGAATTTTCCTGCATGGAAAGATGGTAGGAAGTTAGATACTAACATTTCATTCATTCATTCATTCATTCATTCATTCATTCATTCATTCATTCATTCATTCCATTCATTCATTCATTCATTCATTCATTCATTCATTCATTCATTCATTCATTCATTCATTCATTCATCTCCTTCCATTTGTCCCTTTTCAGTCAGAGGCTGCCGGAGCCTATCCCGGCCACTTGTGGGCCAAGGCAGGGGACACCCTGGACAGATTGCCAGTCTGTCGGGCCACAATCACACATCCATTCACTCTCACACTCACACCTGTGTGCCAATTGACCTATGAAGCATGTTTTTGAAGGCTAGGAGGAAGCCGAAGACTCTGGAGAGAACCCACGCATGCACAGAGAGAACATACAAACTCCACACAGAAAGGTCCCCCATTGGTGTTCTGTTTCAGCACACACACACACACACACACCTATATAAATATTTGTGTGTGTGTGTGCCTTCGGACCTTCGGACATAAAGCAACTGCTAAGGAGGAGCTAGGAGCTATGTCCGGTGAATCGCTGTGGTAGCCGCTCCAGACACTTTGTGATGACAGGAGTGAGTGCAACTGGGCAGTAGTCCATGAGGCGGGCTGTGGATGAGGACTTTTTGGGTATCGGGATGATAGTGGATGACTTCAGGCAAGCAGGGATGAAAGCCTGAGCTAGCGACAGGTTGAAGATCTTTGTGAAGACCTGGGAGAGCTGGTCGGCGCAGGCCGCAGGAACTCCATCAGGTCCTGCCGCTTTCCTGGGGTTTACCCTGCTGAAAGGAGTTCCCAGAGATGCTTAGCACTTGTTGGCCCTTTTGCCTTCACTCTGTGGTCCAGCTCACCCCAAACCATCTCGATTGGGTTCAGGTCCGGGGACTGTGGAGGCCAGGTCATCTGGCGCAGCACCCCATCACTCTCCTTCTTGGTCAAATAGCCCTTACACAGCCTGGAGGGGTGTTTGGGGTCAATGTCCTGTTGACAAATAAATGACGGTCCAACTAAACGCAAACCGGATGGAATAGCATGCCGCTGCAAGATGCTGTGGTAGCCATGCTAGTTCAGTATGCCTTCAATTTGGAATAAATCCCCAACAGTGTCACCAGCAAAGCACCCCCACACCATCACACCTCCTCCTCCATGCTTCATGAGGGAACCAGGCATGTAGAGTCCATCCTTTCACCTTTTTGCGTCGCACAAAGATGCGGTGGTTGGAACCAAAAATCTCCAATTTGGACTCATCCGACCAAAGCACAGATTTCACTGGTCTAATGTCCATTCCTTGTGTTCTTTAGCCCAAACAAGTCTCTTCTGCTTGTTGCCTTTCTTTAGCAGTGGTTTCCTAGCAGATATTCTACCACTAAGGTCTGATTCACACAGTCTCCTTTTAACTGTTGTAGTGGAGATGTGTCTGCTGCTAGAACTCTGTGTGCCATTGACCTGCTCTTTAATCTGAGCTTCTGTTAACCTGCGATTTCTGAGGCTGGTGACTCGGAAGAACTTATCCTCCACAGCAGAGGTGACGCTTGGTCTTCCTTTCCAAGGGCGGTCTGCATGTGAGTCAGTTTCTTTGTAGCGCTTGATGGTTTTAATCTTATAATCGCTTTGATTTAAACTGACTTAATCTTGATTAATGTATACATGCAGATGTTTAGTCATAACCCATCTCACTTCCTTGGTCAACAGCTTATACTGACTTATTATACTTATAGTGATAAAACCTTTAAAAATTCAGGCACAACTAACTGCTTGCATCATGTTTCCTAATGCCTTTTTTTGTTGTTTTTCTGTTGTTATAATGGTTTTGTTCTGTTTAATCTATGGTGCATTTTTGCTAAATTAAGTTCCGTGTGTTGAGTTTTTCTCAATTGAGCTTTTTTTCTCACCAAATCTGGTTAAAATGTATAAGCTGCAGTTGATCCGCATATCTGTCTCAGTGAAGATGATGCAACAACAAACCCTGTTCCTGCAACAGGAGGCTTGACATTGCAATGCTGCTCTCATGTAAGTAGTAATGCTAGGAAACAACACAAAAACAGGCTTTCATATTTCATGCACACACACGCTCTCTGAAAGCCACATGCTTATGAAATAACTGCTACTTTCCTCTGCTGCACTTAAATATTGAAGTAAAATAAAATGAAAACCTGAAAATAATAAACTAAATATGAGTAAGGCCATACATTAAATGGTCTTTAAAAGTGATTTTCTTACTACACATTAACACTAAAATTTATTTAATTAGGTTTTTTTTTGTGCTATACCTGTGCCTACAAGGCCACTTCATAAAACTATATACATTAGAGTGTTTTCTTTATGAATGCACTCATATTACACAATTTAATGTTATGTTAGAATTCTTTAGGACTTACTCACAGTTTATTTCTATTCACTCTGACATTTGTAACTAAAAATTTTAAATTTAAACAAAACAAGTTGGAATAGTAATCAAAACACAGGAAGGGTGCAATGCCAACTTAAATGTATTGGTTACTTTGTTTGCGTCTAGACACTGGGAAGTACCCGGAAAACCAACTTTAACCACAAAACACTGACAAACTCGAACCAAACTTGTAATATAAAGTGGCCACCTTTAAGCTTCGGAGAAGGACTCCTTTCTGACAGTAGACACTGCGAGACACTGAAATTGGATTAAAAACTGTAACAAAAAAAAAAAAAAACTTGGTTATAAATTTGGAGGTATCAGCAGAATTTGAAGGTAAGAAAACATAAAACATATTATTACATGATTACAATGCTAAATTGTATATTTCATAAAAGAATGACTGAAAGTCACCACATCTGCCAAAACTGTGCTACTAACAAATGTTAAAACCTAAATGCTCACATCCCATTTAGCTTTTTCTAATGCCTACATTACTGAAGCAGGCATATTCTGATAAGATCGTCTATGTTAGCTGCTAAACAAATGAGGTTTGTGTGCATTTAGTGTTTCCTGTGAAGACAGAATGATCAGTTGGAAGATAGTATCTGTTATGACAGCATGGACACTGTTCATCGATTTGTCTGTAAATGAGATGGGAAGATGGGATTCTATGGAAAGGATGGGATTTTTATGGTGATGAGCAACACACGCTGTCTTACTGGATGTCAGAACAGTGATGATTCTGGAAAATAAGTAACATTGGAATGTCCTATGTAGGTTTAAGTGACGTAATCTGGCATTCACAATTGCTTCACTCCAGTCATGCAACAAGGCTGCAGTCTATTCAATCAACTGGCAAATTAAAATGTGTAATATTTCAGGACAGCAAAACTTATTTGTATATTTTATTTTTTGTTTTTAAATAAAACTTACCAGATGTCCGGCAGAATAGGCCCAATTGATCTTATTACTGTTATTCACAGATTAGTTGCAACAAAATGTTTGTTTTTCACAGTACATGCAGTTTTGATTTAAGTGTTATTTATTTTTTGCAAATAAGGTGAGTTTGGGTATTTCACGACATTACATTAATTAAATTCCTACTTTTTCGCATAGAGATACCCTTTTATCTGAAATGACAAGTAGAGTTACTCAAGTTTCCTTTTGAGAAGTTCATAGCTGGTATGACATTTTCTTAAAATCTTTCTTTGATTTTGGTCTCTCTCTTCTTTAACCTTATTTCAATCTAAAATCTGAGCAATGCTACTTTTACACCGGGCATTTTTAATTTAATTAAGAACACGCTAAATGGGGATTCTTGAACTCATGTTTAGCATAAGGTGCTCATACTGGACCGTCTCAATCCAATGCTAGCCCGTGTAAAGTTGGTAGAAGATTGGTGCAAAACGTCGTAGCAGTGCAAAACTTCAGAATCTTGCGCCAGCCTTTTTCTCTCACACGTCCTTTCGGATATATGAAAGACTTGGTGTCATAGAATTCCAACCAAATTCAAACCGCAATTATTAATTTCTCCTTCATGATCAATTTATAAATGGTTGGCACTTCTGAGAATTAAAACAGATGCCATCTATACATCACTACAAACCGGGTTGATCAAAGTTCGACTGGTTTAACTTTCAATGCGCGTTCAATGACAGCAGATTTTGTACATACCGCCTTAAATCGGACTTGAAACTTGCATAGTGATGCCTGAATGCGAGAGTTCTGAATGTGTAAGCTCGAAACACTCATTTATGCAAATTTTTAAAGACTTCTCATTGGAAGTGGTAGCTTGAATGTGCATGAATGTGCATCTTCAATTTTATCATGAAACTGATAATTTTAAGAAACCTTGTGACAGCACTCTGAAAATCTGTCACACTCTTACCTAGTGGGACAATAGTCTTTTCCAGCCAGATGAGGAAAAAAGTAAATCTAAATTAGTCCACAAAATCTAGACTTGAAAACTTCAACTCTCCTGGTCTAAATCAACCTGATGTCCAAATCTGCAAATGCGTGTATTACTCCACATCACATAGTTCTTGGATTTCTGACCTTGTTGTTTGCTGTCCCTTTGTCCTCTGTTTTTGACAGCTATTGTTGGGTCCTGAATAATATTGGCTATCTGGATTGCCAGCTTCCAAGCTGGTGGTAAGTTTTTGCACAATATCCCATGAGCAAAATCAGGTAGAACGTCAGCTTTGGCTTTCTGGCTGTGAGGTGAGATTGCTCACCCCTACAAGCATTATTACTCTGAGTTCCTTTTAGACTTACATGAAAATTTCATATTTATCATACTTGTTCATTAATTTAAAAGTTTCAGAAAACCACAAAAAGAACAACCTAATTGATATTAAATGATTCAATTGTATATTGCGTGACTTAAGTCACTTCAGTGTTACAAGTGACTGAGGCTGCAGCATCCTAAATAGGCCTCAGTTTGACCCCAACACCCTCTGTGTGCATGAAAAAGGCAGACTAGTGAAAGGTATATGTAAGGAAACTATTCATGAACAGTAAAAAGCGATAAGTTGTAGGAGACAGATCTTGAAACAAACTATTTTAAAACGACAAAGTGAAACCAAGTTTAGAAGTACTTCCTGCAAAAGGTGGCTTTGCTCAAATATTATAATCCAAACAAATTGAAAAATGTTGAGTTCCATTTCAGTCTAAAATTGTTGTATCGTATGTGTTCCTGTTAACTCGTTTAAGTAACAGTCCAAAGACCAAATTAGAAAAAAGAAGCAAGGGCTTCAACTCCTAATTTAGAGAGATTCTGGATGACATTGGAAACAAGTCAGTTAGACATATTGCCAATTAAAAATAAATAAATTCCAAATATGAAAAACGTCATGCAAAAACATGTGGATAGTCTATAATTCACATAAAGTCCTCTTTATGATAACTAAGTTTTTGTAACTTTATGTTGTGCGCTAAATGAAAAACTGAAAATTTTTTAAATTTATTTTTTAGGGGGTCGTAGAGGGTAGAGTAGTGGTGGGTGGAGCTGTGGTTGCGCGGTGATCAGACGCCGGGTTTGCCTATGCCTCCCGGTGCCGGGTGCCTGTCTGGGTGGGTGGGCGCAAATAAAGGCATCTATTACCAAATTCTAGTCACTTGCTGTTCCTTCTTTAGAATAGTAAAAAGAAATCCAGAGCAATATTTATGATGCATCAAAGTCATGCTGTATTTATGTAAATGTATAGCACCAAGTAAAACTACACATAAATTTCCAAATTTGACTCAAACCAGGAAATACCAAATGTTGCAGTTCCTTAAAAGAGCAATAGGCAGGCTGCAAATGGAGGAAATTTCCCCTAATATCCCAGGTTAAAAACCAAATAAGACTCTAAAAATCAGTCAGTCCATCAATCAGTCAATTAATTATAACAAAAAAGTTGACTCGACTACCTTCAGATATGTGTTTTTCTTTTCTGTGGCAGATAAAGTTATGCAAACTTGTGTTTCTGAAGACACTGTACTTTCCAACCTTCCTAATACAACACTCATACGCACAAAGACACACATATTTAAAGGAAAAGAGAAAGAAAATGAAACTTAAGCAAGGCTTTAAAGTTAACTAAAGATTTATGAAGGAAGGCACCAAGGAGAAGTTAACAAATACAAAAATCTTCCATTGAATATGTCCTGCTCATGACCATGAATCCATCAAGTATAACTGTAAATAATAAAAAAAGATTTGAAAGATATACAAATTGGACAGTTGTTTGGACATTTTATTATCAAAAAATGTAAAAGCTATATACAGGCAGTATTTAAAAGCAATGAAATCAAGAAAATTACATAAATTCAGTGTATTATTACAATACTAGCTATCAAACAGTAAATAATATGTAATGCTACAATTTTACTGGGTCATCTGGAATTCATTTCTATATTAACTTTAAACAGTTAGATATATACAGATGCAGTTTTGTACAGCAATTTCAATAAAAGCACAACACATATCAACATTCCCACTTTTGACATTTAATATTTTTGAAAAATCTCCAAAAAAGGTTTATTATTTTTTTTGGTCTGGTATTATAACAAAAAGAGATATTTCCATTTGTGGCAGTAATTCTTTTTGATGCTTGCGGTTTATATTTCCTTTTTTTGACAGTTGAACATTGCATTTATTGATATTATTTAAAACACAACTACAAGAAAATAGTTTTCTTATGCTTCTGTTCAAGTATATGTATAACCGTAGGCACATAAAAGAATTACAATGCTTTTTTTTTTTCATTTTATCAAAACAAAAAAAAAAAACTTTAAAGAAAACTTCACTAATTATTAAATTGAACAACCTGAAATCAGCAGAGCGAATCAGCTCCAGAGGTGCTGATAAGTCAATAAAACCCTGCATTTCATAGCTGTGTCTGTGCATAAACGCCTTGAGATCAGAGAGGAAAATCAGCACTTGGCAAAGTTTCCATATCAGTTTCAAAAGGCAGTAATTTACCTTTCAGTTTCCTCACAGCCATGCTCCCTCTCACACTCCTGCTGTAATACAGTACTTTAAAATGAGGTTGCAGGTTTCACATGGCACAATATCAGAAATTAAGATGCAGTCACAGCACGCATAGTCTCACAGTGGAGGAGAAGCACTGAGACTAAACGGAAAGGAAGACTTGCTCTTTGCATTTCCAAGGACACGCAGAGTCAAAAATTTTCAACTTTTGTGTTGTTTCAATATGGTGTCATATCAAAGTGTGGATTCTGAGAAAAATGACTTAAAATAAAAAATCTGAGAGTTCCATCATCAACAGCTCCAATATACCTTTGATAACTTGTCAAAATTTTACAAAATCAGTTGGTATAACTTTAATATAAACTTAAACAATTGCACATTGCAATTATGGACCACTTAGACCAGCTCTAAGAGGTTTAACATGATGATTTTTGCAGTTGGTAACATTGTAAGAGGTGCATTTACTTAAATGATTTTTGAATAAAAAGTAGATTCTCCAGATTGTGTTTACTCTAAAAGCATAACTGTGACCTGACATGGGTAAAAAATAATTAAATCATTCCCACAAATTAGTATAGTTTATTTCCGGTTGAAAATAAAAAGTCACAATTATTTCGAGGGAACAAATGACTATTTTGTGAGAATGAATTAGTAATGTTTGTTAGGTCACAGACTATGTACAGCAAAATGTTTGTCATTTAATTTTTCCAACTTTTGAGCAACCAAATGGAAATCAAGAGTTTAAGTTCTGCAGAAATAAATCAATAAAAGATGTTCACCAGACGTGCAACTATCTTGTCACCAAGTGTACAAAAATCCTAATAAAACAAAAATATCTTGACTATGATGTCTAGTCTCTAGATTTTAATAAAGCCTAAAGACTTCAAAAAAGGAATGACACCAACACTTCCTCATTGAGGCTGGTTTGGAAACGAAAATGGAGCCAGATAACATCACCATGTGCTTGTTATGTGGCTTTTCTCACAGGCTCTTCAGATGAGATAAACTTCTGACGTTATAGTTCCAAAACATTTTTTACTTCTTTGATGACAAATATTATCCAAGACTATTATCCAGTTGGTGGATTTTTATGCACTTTTTGCATTTTGTCTTTGAGATCAACCACAGAGTACAAATTTAACAGTGATTGTGGTCTTTGATTGACAGACGACCATTGAACCATAAGTTGTCTTACCCCCAATTAGCCAAATTTCATAAAAAATTTAATGAGCTGATATGAGAAAAGCTTGAAAAAAACGAAAACGGTTTGAAAAAGCCTGGATGATGTCAAATCTAAGAGGATATACATGACCAGTTCATGACTTTTTGGCTAACTGGGTTGTTTGGTAACAGTTATGAAGACCTTTTCACAATCTCATTCGCAGTAGAAAAGTTCAAGCCTCGTTGTAATTACAGATAATGTATGCTGTCATAAAAAAATACGGAAGGGTTTCGTGCGTTTCTCTGCAGTATTTTTTGAGCCTGGAAACATTTGAAAATGACTGAAAGTTTTTCCACTTTTAACAACAAAGGTTTAGATTTGCCATTTAGCTGGCCAGCTAAACGTGCAATTGTTAAATGATTTTATTGCATATCAAGCAAACTGCTTCAATTGCTTTACAAAAGATGAGAAAGTAATTGAAAAAATGAATGAAACCTTGTTTTGGGTGAGGTCAGTTCACACTTATTCATGAGTAAGTGGAGATGAACTCTTTAAAAGGGCTAGGTATAGTACAAAAAATGTTAGATCCTTACTCTAATGTTGGTCCAGTGGGTTCCCATAATGTTATAGAGAGTGCATTGGCATAAAGCATCACAGAAATAATAAGAAAAACAAAATAAACAATGGACCCATGTAATTTAACAACCCTGGGTCTGACAAGTTGATCAATTATGACAGCTATTATTGCCAAACATTAAAAAAGACAGGCCTTAGAAAAATGTGTGAAGTAAACACAAAACTGTACAAGGCACATTTCCATAGATGGGGTGTCCACTGGCATTTGTGGGTGACTGAACCACCCATGCGCTAGAAAAAAGTGCAAAAGCTTGCATCTTTGGTAAATATGAAGAGAAAAAAAAGCGGTGCAACAGTAAAAATCCAAGCATTTTAGAGTTCATTATAAACAAAGAGTCCGTGACAGGAGGGATCAAGGTCAAAAAAGTTTGCCCAACACTAAAACTAAGAAAAAAATCAAAACGTATCACAAAACACATTTAAGAAAAATTGCTACTTCTGCTGGGTTTTCCAAAAGCTAAACCTGAGAGTGGTTTTGGCCGTTTGAACTGCCTTGCAGGTAAATTATCCGTCCGATTACGAGGAGCATTAGGCTCACGCAGAGCACTGTAACAGGCTCCTGGTTGATGTGCCGCAGGAGGTTCAGAGGGATCACATCTTCTCTTTCTCTGGCTGCCACCCTCTGAAACAGAAATCACAAAAAATAACATAAGTCTCTGCCCTCGAGTTACTTCTTTGTCAGTTTATTTCAGAAGTTTTGGTCCTTATTTTCATTCAGATTAGAGAAAAGAAATAAGTTCCTCACCTACTGACTTCATTAGATAAAGAAATCTGTAAATACTGTAATACTCACAAATCAGATAAATATAAAAACAATGTTTAACTAAAACTATATCTATTTTTAGTCCACCATCATTCAATGTCATTTAAGTGGAACACCATGTCCAGTTCAAAAAGCTGTCTAGGTCCCCGTGAATAATTTGCATTGATATTTGCACATGAAGCCATTTGACATAACACTGGGCGCCTTGTGATATACATCGGATGTTCACATAAACAGCATGGGATGGCTTGATGTTTGAAAATGAAAGGTGCACCTTTACTGTAATGTTTACATCCACAGGAAACAGGTAAGTATAGTTCTCGACATCCTGCCACAACTCTCTCTTTACTCTCTGCGTCTCCAGGTGTGAATGCACGCCTGAATACATGTTTGCTTCTCTACACAAAATATGGGCTCATCAAAAAGCATCTGATGTGTTCCTTCTATTCTTTCCACACTTGTGCCATGGTTTCATTTTATGTAGCATCGGCGAACACATTAAATAAATGTCATATTTTACAGTCTTATAAAAACAAAGGAGAAGAACGGCGTCTACAATTATATTAGAAAGATAACGAAGCAAAAGTGAAATCTATTTTGAAATTTGATTTTGGCAGCATGTCAGAATTCACATCATTCATCTGCTTTTGTGCTGACTTGATTTTTAATTTGCTCGCACTAAACAATGAAAGGATATATGGAATTAGCCCTTGTGCTATCCTAGGCAGTTTAACATTGGGAGTTGGGTCATCTAGACCCACTGGACAGCGCGCTGAAACTTTTTTCTTCAATGATTTGTGATCTTCCCTGGTGACCATGGATTACATGACATCTTTCCACCTTTATCCACCTTTGTCATGGTAGGGATAACACGTCAGTGTAAGAGTGGGGTCATCTAAGATAGCACAAGGGTTACACTACAATGCCACAAATTCTCATACGAGTACTGGTAATATTGTGAGTGAAGTTAATATTTGCTGTGCACTCTGGCATCCGACCTCCAGAGAGCATGCCACTAGGCTAATGCCTTTGCTTATCTAATTAAAGATATACATGTGTTTTTGTTCTCCAAGTTAAAGCAGGAAACAAAGAAATTGGATGCAAGAGACAAAGATCCTGCTTTTGAGGAAAGAGATCTCCAAATACAAAATGCATGCTTTTACTTCTTTAATTCAAAGAAAATAATGAATAAATACAAAATAATAATTTTGTGTGATATCATGTAAATTTTCAGCTCTCATATGTAACTTTAAAAACAAGTCTAAGATACTGATGCTTTGATAAGATCTTAACCTGGTACTTAAAAGTTCCCACAATAATAGCAATGGAATCTTAAAAAGGCCCAAATCAGGTTTTTCCACTTGCCATGAACACATCATCTGCAAAAAAGCCCCACGGGTGTAAAAGCACACTTAAAAACAGGATCTTTAAAAATAACAGCAAGAGGCAAATCAAAGCAGTTTAACAGAGTGCCAGAAACCACAAAAAGCTTTTTCCAGAGGAGTAAGCAGGTGAACAGAAGAATATTAACCCTATTATTAACCACTTTGCAAACATTTTTTTACTATTTCTGCATAAAAATAAATGGGTTTGATGCAATAATTTAAATGAATGACAAACTGCAGAAACACTAATGTCGTAAGGATCTCAGAATGTTTCAAATGTTTTTCTTAAAGGAACAGTTGTCTAATAAGTTTTAAGATCAACTTTTTAAATCTTTTTTAGCCTCTTACCATTTCTCAACGCAGTAAATTGTTTTTGAAAAAGGCAAGAGGTTTTGATCAGTTCCTTTTAGTAAAAAATATGCAAATTTCACCAGGCTAGTAAAAAGCGATGCTTGCAGTTTTTAACACACCTCTTCCAATTCAGTCAAATATTTTACATAACTTTTTGGGGAAGTACAACGTTTCGTGTAATACATTTCCAACCAGAAGCAATACATTTCCTGTAAAATGAAGAAAAAAATTTGAGCCTCTGACGCCTGCAGAGATTTCAGGGACTTTTAAATGTTTGCCAACTGACCTACTTCCTCGTGAGGTGTTATTGTTAGAAACAATTCTCATCTGTTTGCCATCTAATTATTATATAACATCATAATGTACTCTGCTAGATGCTCATCTGCTCAAAATTGAGTTAAAACAATGAACAACAATGCTGATTCTGCAGTGCTGAACAAACCTTGTGATTCCAAAATGTATGCCTGCTGAAAAAATAATAAACAAAAAAAATACATGAATACAGGAACACACAAAGAAAACTTTGGATCTCACTACATGCAGGATACATCTTGTAAAGTGGAGAATAGTTGTATTAACTTGTCTATCAAATGTATAAAGGTTCAGTTCCAATTTCCAACAATAAAGATATTAATTAATGCATCAATTTTATTAACCCGCTATATCTCTTTCGGGATCAGGGGGTTGCTGTTGGGCGAAGGTGGGATACAGAGATTATAATCCCAATCTTACTGTGGTTGATTTAGTGTAGATGTTGTATTGCAATTTTGGACTATTAAATGATATTTACCAGAAAAAATAGATCTATTTCTGTTTTTTAAAAACTGCAAAAATGCCTAGCAGGCATATGTGGGAAAATCCTTTTATTTTGGCAGGACTTGCTTTCCTTTCTGTTCTGTTAGAACATATTTGTTCCTGTAAGCATTGCTTTACAGACTTTTCAACATTAGGTAAACATTTGAAGACACACCTCTTGAGAAATATTTAACCAAAGATAAAAAATAAAAAAAAACACATCTCTTTAGTCAAAATGAAACGTATTGAGTATTGTTTAGCAATTCCATTTTAATATCTGCATTTTTTGTGTTCAATAAATCCACATTAACACTGAGGTGGAAGCTAAAATGAATAACCTCTGCCTTTATTTGCGTGCAGAATACATCATACAGATCAAATGTTGGCATTAACCCCTTTGGTTACTATTACAAAACCGCTGGAGTTTGACCTGAAAAACATCAGTATAAACAAGAAGAAACTGCAGTTTGTTTTAGTGATTTATTGTCTCAGCTGTGTTTTTAGAGCTCATAAAGCCTGTCTCAAATTCTATATATTGAAAATACAGCTTCCAGATGAAAATACTGACCGCACTCCCTCTTTTTGATTTATTTTTTTAGACTCAGGGAATAGAATATAAAACCTAAAACTAAAAAAATTTAATCCTGAGAGTTTAGTATTGACATAAATTCAAGAATTTCCAGATGGAGCCAAACGACAGCTATCTACATTTTGGATAAATGTTGATTACAAAAGGTGAAAAGCTAAAATAATAAAAAGTATCAATAAAAGTTAATCTTCAAAGTTGTTTCATTGATATAAAAAAAAGTAAGGAAACTTACAGCTAACCAACACAGCAGAGATGGTGAGTTATTTTTTATATATGTTTTATACAGGGTTAGGGGTTTGGTTTCCACAGCAACTTGAAACAGCTGTTTTTCTCAGCTGACAAACTGCAAAGCTGAGAGTTTGATATGCACCAAAACCCTTGACGTTCCAATCTGATATATCAGAGATTAGACAAAGCGCATGTGCAAGCTGACACATGCTGGCCTTTTAAACCTTGACCTCAGCAACCCCTTGCATGATCTCAGAACAGAAAAACCAGCAATAATACATCACACAAACACATACAGTCTATATGATACTGTTTAAGTGCACAGACAAACCAAAGATATGACCTTAAGTAATGCAAGGGATAATGCTGATTTTTATTTTAGAGAATGTGTTTTGCTGGGCTAAAGTAAAAGCACAGTTAATGCACCTAGATCTACCTGCTTGATGGCAAGCAGTCTGAGGCTTCCGCAGATTATTATTATAATTATTAATTATTGATTCTAAACTTTAAAATACAGATGTGACAGTATTTATTTCAACCTTTTAGGGCAAGGTTGACGCAGTAGACAGTTAAAAGAAGATTATTGTGAAAGTTAAGATATATACTGACAAACAAGGAGCTAAAATAAACTTAAAATTCAAAAAATGTAATTATTTTCTCAGTTAGATAATTCTCTCACCAAAAAATACTCTGAAGTGACAGAACTGACTGTGCCTTCTCTACTTGCTTTCTTGCATTTCTTCCTTCTTTCTTTTCACAGTGGAAACATTGAGTCAACCAGTTCCAAAATGCTCATGTGATTTTATTTGGCTACCACAGCTTACTATGCTGCGTCTCAAAATAGCTCTCAAAACAAAACAGCCCTCAAAAGAACATGCACACACACAAATGGACTGTAGTTTTGTCAGATTACTACCCTGTTCTAAGAGGCACAATGAAACCTCATCAACTCTGCACTTCTTTTCAAGGGCTTTATCAAAATGCCTTTTTTTTTAAACAAAAACGGAATAAGGAGGCAATTCTATGCAACTCACACAAACACACACATAGAAAAGCAGCTATTTTTCCATTACAGGATACATACAGGATGATGCTTCATTTTCATGATAACTAATATTTATAATTTCCACTGTGATCTTAATGCTGATTCCACCTGCAAAAGTACAAGTCATCACCTGCTGCAGCTTTGATCGTAAGATTTGTGGCATCGACCTGAGGCACAGGTCGAGTAGAAGTAAAAGATTGTGTAAAGATAATTTAAAAAAAAGGGTAAAACCATGCTGTCATGTAACTTTTGATTTGTTTTGGACTCATTTCAAGTCAAATTGTAGGGGTCATCATTATGACCCCTACAAGTTACTTGTCCCTAGTTTCTCCATCTCTTTCTTTACACAAGTATTTTTATCCACAGCTCAAAAAAAATCTCAAAGCTGCATACAATCTTCTTGACTATATACTTTTTTTTCCATTTAAAGTATGCAATTTGCCTCATTTATGTTTTATATTTCAAAACGTGCATGTAATGATTTTGTGGAAACACAGATTGTGGCTGTGGAGCATGCCCTTACAATCCACCACACTAACCTGAAAATCGACGCAGTTGTCTCTCAACCTAACTGAGGTCTGCAATGGTGACTTAGTTGTGAATCCACCTGTACAATCACTTCCTGCCACAATTTCCTCTTAATATTCTGCTTCTTGCATGAAGTACAGATGAGATTCACAGGACTAGCTGACAGAAAAGGCTAAAGAAGGGTTAAAAAGATTGTTTTTGTCCCGCCATTTGCCTTTCAACGTGCACTTAAATACACAAAAACAAACACACAAGCGGCCAGCCAGTGACACCCTTCTGCTCCATAATGTTCCTGATGGTTATTTCAGTCTTTGGGACAAAGGATTGTCCTTCTTACTGAAAGATGACAGGGAGAGTGTGTGTGTGTGTCCATGTGGGTGTGTTTGCATGTGTGTGTCTGTGTGTGTTTGGTCAGGATAATTAAACCTTGTGCTTTGCTCCCTGAGAGTTCTTTAACTACAGGCTTGAGCCATAATAAAAACTACACTGTCACGAACACTAAGCTGTCACACACACACACACACACTTACTGGCTCACATGTGTGCATAGACACCATGCTGAGCATGTTTACAGATGTTTGAAAAACACACACACATAATAGTGTAGCCAGTGTGCAAATGTTTAACTAAGACAGAGACACAGAGTTACTGAGGCTCAAATGAAATGAGGGCAAAGGAATGACAGACACGGAGACTTATGAAAGCTAGTAACTGATCCCATATTGCACCTTTAGTTACTCTCTGGTTGCATAATAAAATGTTGGTTTGTATGGCCAATTAAAATTGTGTCTGTATTTCCCTCTGATATTTAAGCTTTGTAAGTCTCGTGTGCCATTCTTCATACGCTCTACACATCTGTGTGTCACTCTTCGGGCTCTAAACCAAACTAAGCTCTTCTGTCAGCAGGACTGATGGGGAAGTCAGTTTGGTTCACTGCACAACTGAGTATACCAGGATTTAGCTTTGTCAGGTTGGATCTTTGCTAATAACACACTTAGTAAAGTTCTAAAAGTTCTCTGAAAAGATAAAACCTTGGAAGACACTCATACATTTCAAAATCAAATGGAATTTTTTCATGAAACACATTTTACATTGATTAAAAAAAACATTATCCCACTGGGCCCCAACACCAGTTGAGGTTTAAAATGAGTAAATTAGTACACACTTTTAATCCCGCAAAATTGGTGTTATTATTAATGTCTCTTTTAGATCAGATTTGTGTGGCATTCATAATTTGTCGCATCCTTAAAACCCTTTTGAAACTTTACTTTTGCAAAAAGGCTTGGCATGACCCATTTTCTATTTGACCTTCTTTAGAAAGTTCTTACCCACAAATTGTGAGAACCCTTAAAAAACACAAGAGATCGGAAGCAATTAACGCATCATTATTATCAATATTAACACAGCCCTTTCTTTTTTCAATTTAAATGAGGTAAAGTCTCATGTTCCCCCTTTTTATACAGATTCTATCTCAATAAAAATACATAAAATCTGCCTTTTGTTACCCTTAGATGACACACATACCAGTAGTTAGAACTAATAACTCTGTTTTAGAGCAGGTTTCACTGTCCTGCTAGGAACAAATTTTGCTATCTTTGGAGACACGCAGATTTCATGGTAAGTAAATCAATATAAAGCAAGTGATAATAGATATTTTTATGGTTTTGTTTCCAAAATAAATAGTTATCTTCGCCCAAATTCAATTGATCTGAATCAGATCAATCTGACTTCTATGAAGAGGAAGTAATTTGTCTGTGTTGTTTTTGCTGAGTGGTTTATCACATCAAGACAGTGGCAGAGCTAGACGCTTGTTTTGATGATTTCTAAACCTTTATCACAATTCACACCACTATGCTGGTGTGGGTAGCTGCCCCCACTGGCCCTCTTGTAGATCTGCAAAATACCAAAATTTACTTTTTCCTCATATTTCTTCTATTTTAGCTACATTTATTAGAATTTTTTAACTAATCAGGTGACTTCCTGCTGAAGCATCTGTCTCAGAAAATCTTCTGCCCTTCATCAGAGTGGACCTTTTGTTTTGCTCTTTGATACCCTTGTGTACCAAACAAAACAGCGTAGCTTATTTTACTTTTTGCTTTTGGGTCGCTTATAGGAAATTGTGTCAAGGAGATATTCTGCTGTAGATGCCAGTTAAAGGGTTGAAGAAGAAAAGCCACATCATGTCTGAATCATTCCATTTTAGTTTATGTTTCCTGTCACCTCTAAACCAGTAAAGAACTGCTATGCTTGGAATTTCTGCAAGATGACGGCAATGATTTCAAAGGATATTTTTTTGTCTCGGTAAAGTCTCTGTCTTTACTGGTAACAGTTTTACTCTTATCTTTTTGTTTTCCTGATCAAACTATTTTAAGCAGTTTTTTTCTGTTTACGCAGGTACAAGACAACGAGATTTCTTAAAATAACAACAGGTTCTCCTGGAAAGGATAAAAATAAGAATCTTAGTGTCTAGAGACTAGTTGTTTTGAGATCTACAGCTGCTGCTACACTTTTAGGTATCCATGTCCAAATACAGAGACCCTAGTTTATATGTTCAGCTAAGCCACTTGCATGCCACAACACAGTTCCTTTATTTTTTTTTTTTTAAATTATACTACATTGAGCTAAAAAAAAAGGTTTGTGCACCATGAGCACTTCGCACAAGATTTGGTACGACAACTAAGCAGGTACAAAAGTTTTTCTCTGTCTAGCTCGCTATTTTACAGCACGAACAAACACAAACACAAATACTCATGATCCTGATAATTATGAAAACCGAATCAAGTGAAGGTGGCTACTAAGACAAAGGCGCACACAGCACTGGTTATCACCTTTTCAGCTCACCTGTTTCACATTTTCACCCTTTGTCTCTTTTTCTTAACTGCTGAAAACACTACGTAAGCATACCTGGCCTACATGACTCCTATCATTAATGAACTCTATCTGCTTTGCATTTCATTGTGTATTGTATAAAACCTTTTTTTTTTACGTCTGGTCACCAAATGGTCAGATTACTAAATATATTTTAAATGTAAAGTAAATGTAATAATCAGTATTGGTGAGATCAACATTTCTTAAATGCTAAATGGTTTCAGTTTCAAATCAATTTTTAGGAATTTAAAGTTTAAGAAGCAACAACACACAATAATGGCAACAGCGAAACTTCAAGATTCAGAAGTCTGAATGAATTGCAGTTTGGTCATGTTAGGATTGGCGATTTTTGACTTGCCAAACAGTGTTTCTTTTTGCATATAAATTTGAAATTCAGATAAACACAGTCACGTAATGCATGAAAAGATGCAGAAAGCTGCACAACGAACTTCAATTACACACTGTGTTTATGCAACTCAAAGTAAACCAGAGCTTTCTTTTTCATCTTGTAGCTCCCAATAGGTTTGCACAAATCTTAAAACTGTAACAATCAGCAGTCGTCTTAGTTTTCAGTTATCACACAGCCAATGAACACCAGCAACTACCAAGCACATTTCTACATTTGTTTGGTTTATGTTTCAGCGATACTAAATGATACAGCAATATTTTTTTAAGGTTAACCGCTGACCATAAATGTCACAGACATTTCAATGTTCTCCAAGATCCTGAAAAAAAAGCTCTACCAATAAGAACGATCCTCATTGTTGATGTTTTTAAGCCTTGTTTTAAAGACCTTTTTAATCACTGTTTTTAACACATATCTTTAATGTATTTTATTTTATTCCTAATTCCTGAAGTGTTATTCAGCTGTTAAAATAGAGTACTTATATTTAGTTGTAATTTTGTTCATATTAACATTTTTATTTATCTTTGTTTTATTGTACCTTCTTGTTTTTTAATCCTTGGTTTCATTATTTTTAAGTATTAAAAACAATTAGGTCAGTTCTGGAGTCAATGCCAAGTTTACACACTATATTGATTTTTGTCTTGTATTGGGGTTTTTTTTTCTGAAAAAGCACAAGTTGCTACAATGAGTGACAGGAAGGCCACAGCCAAAAGTCAAATCTTTTCTTAGCAAAGCCACAATTTGGTACCAAATAACTAAGGTTTTGCAAGTAAACAAACATGAATTAGACTGTCAGATTGTCAAAAAGTAATTTCAGTTTAATTGTTCTGCTGTATTTACTACTCTGATAAGAATCATATAAAGCAGACACATCAATTTTAATGATATTAGAAAATTTGGCAATGAATTCTGGACCAGGGATTATCTTAAAAGATATACAGATGATCACTAAATATATATTGAAACTTAAGGATTTTCATAACATGTTCTATTTAGGAAGACTGTAATTTCAAAGAAAAGAAAGAAAATGAGATGTTGTACTTTTATCACTACACACAGCGACATACATTTATGAATGCCACACTAATATGAACACAGAACATTTTCCACTCCTTACAGAAATCAGCAAGTCCTGTTTGACTTTTTTTTTTTGCTATAATTTTCCAACCCACCCATGAGATCCCACTCTAATGAGATTAAAGTGAGTTCAAACTAGGTCAGACTCCCTTCCCTCTCCTTATTCATCTTCCAAAAGCTCCAGTCAGGGCTTTGATGGTAAATATAACTGCGATGATGCAACATGGAGAAATATTGCCAAGGAAACACAGTCAAAGAGGAAATAAAGTTGTAATGCAGCTACACAACTTTACAGCTGTTTGGAAGATTTATGCTGGGCGATAAGGCAATCATCTCCTCTGCAAAGTAACATAGTCTGTAATTCTCTTAAACTCCAGAAAAAAGGCTGCATGACTTATAACTGAAGCTAATCCAAAGCACACAGCTGTTGTCAAGCATAAAATGTTTTTAATACTGAAAACACCTCAATCTGTCAAAAATTATCAACTCAACTCATTACCCACACATATCATCAGCTGTGAATTGAAGGTATATGCTATTTTACAGTATGAGGTGTGATCATAGAGGAGTTTTCTTTTTTTTCTTTTTTACAAAAGAATAAAGTTAAGGTTTCTCAAGGGACACTAATGCTTTGCTGTCATAGCTTTTCACAGAACTCCATTGTAAATGACTTTTTTGGCAGTCTCAATCACATTATTTGATCCGACATACACAAGCACAGAGTAACTGCAAATACTCACCCGTTGCATTAGTAGTCGATTGTACTCATCTCCGATTAATCGGAGCTGTTGTCCGAAAGCCTCTGCCTGCTCCTCCTGCATGGCTCTAACTAAGTTTCCCCGCTGCCTCCTAGAGGGGTTGGGAAACAATCCTGCAACAAAGAACAGGGAACAAAATGACACATTTATCTGCAAACTTCATCTGATATATCACATTTACTCAGATGCTTATCATATATATTGGAATCAAACAGAATCTCAGCCTTTGAAAAGACTCTCAAACCTCATTATCAATATCTTGACATTTAATGAATACCTTGCACCGTTTGCTAAAACAGCAGAGGAACTAAAATGTATGAAAGTATGGTAAATATAGGACTACAACTGTAACATGCCATTTATGTTAACTCTTTACTTTACTCAGTTATAAATTAGGGCTGCACATATGGAAAACATGCTGTGATTCTTGAACACAGGTTAAAATAGCTACCTGAACAAACTTTTCTTTTGGTGTATTTCTATGTTGAAAAAACAAAAAAGGACACATTTAACAGTGTGTATATGTGGTTACATGCAATTGTTTTATAAATTTTCCATGAATGTTGCTCAAATTTTCTATTTTTAAAATTCCTTAACCCTTGTGCTATCCTAGGCACTTTAACATTGGGAGTTGGGTCATCTAGACCCACTAGACAGTGCGCTGAACCTTTTTTCTTCAATGATTTGTGATCTTCACTGGTGTCCATGGATTACATGAAATCTTTCCACCTTTATCCATCTTTGTCATGGTAGGGAGAACACGAAAAATGTGAGGGTGGGGTCATCTAAGATAGCACAAGGGTTAAGGGTTTAATAATGGATTTGTTAATAGGGCAATTGTTTGCATTTACTTAATAAGAATGTATAATTGAACACATCTGACTGTACCGAACTACAACCTGACATGAATTAGTTTGAAAACTTAGGTTGTACATTTGTGCAAGAATGTCCCCTTAAGTTAAAATTTTAAATGGAAACTTTCAACAGAACCAACTTTAGAAATTTGGCCCAGTCTATTAAGTGGTAACGTAAAAAAAAAGCATTAGAAAACTGAAACTGTAGAAAATGAATGAAAGAATTAAACCCACACAGTGAAATTCAGATGCTTCACTGAATCAGAGAGTTCTTTGGTTTTCTTTTGATTTGATTACAGACATAGCAGGCAAAAAAATTACAGAGCAGATAAAGTACACCTAATTATTAGGAATGTCAAAACATAAAAGTTTTTTATCTTCTTTACAACTTCATCCTTTAATTAACAATTTTAAAGAAAAGGAAATTCTCATTAATACAACTCTATTTTCTTCATACAAAAAAAGGTGAATATATGTGAAGGCCTAAAATATGTAAGAACATGCGTGAGTTTTTGTGGTTAATCTGTTATGATTTTAGTCGGAAGTACAGTATGACTAAAAGGCTCTGTCCTCTAGCTGATCCCCTTCAATGAGTCATAATTACGTCTGTGAAACCCAGGTTTAATATTTCTCACATCCTACAATACTGAAAAAGGCTAATCAATCAGACTGAAAGTGTTTTAGGTCCGAGATATGGGGATAACAGCAGTGAAAAACAAGACCCCATACATCACCTTAATCTGTAAAAATAGTGAATGAAACTAAATAAATGTACAGTAAGGGTAACACTGCTCAAAATTTTGTTTGTCAAGGAAATAAAATTAATTACAGTGCCAAACTAACATTTTGTAGTTTGGATTACTAATCCACAGAGGTATGAAAGATGGATTATTAAGGGCTCTTGTTGAGTAATACCTATATTGAACTATAGCATTTGAACAGCATTTAAGGATCTTTGCTTTGTTTAGTTCCTATTGCAAATGTTTTTTTTGATTGGTTCAATGATTTAGGCAAAATCTATAAGTCTTACAAGCAGCCCACTGGCTCAAACTAAATCTGGTGAATTCCAAAGGAAAGAATTCCTTAAAGTCCATTGTTTTACTTCAAGTATGTTGCTCCTGCTGCAAGAACGTGATATGACACAAACCCCAATACCAAACAAAATACACCAACTTTTCTGCACTTTGCCAGTCCTCAAACACAGACAAATGTATCTTGATAGTAAGATGTTTCTTTTGGGCTGACATAATGGATAATATGTGGAACTTTTGTTTGTGTTTCCATCTCCTCTGCGTCTTCATGCATGTAACAGACCGCTCGAGATGCCAGTAGTTTTTTTGTCTCTATCTTACAAAAGGGCTGCAGGCCTATTTTGACTGCCGAACATGCACACCTAATGACTGACTGACACGTACATACATGTACACCACAGTGTTTTGACTGCTATCTAGTCTGTCTCGCTGCAAAGAGGGAAAATAAAAGAGACAATAGGTAATCAGCGTAAGTAATCGCTGCTTTTATGAAAAATGAAAGATAAAAACAGAGACTGCAACATCCAGAAATTTACGGATGCATTGTTCAGCCCACTGAGAGTTCTTTTTTTTTTGCCTACAAAATTCCATTATCATCGGCGGGGAAATATGCTCTGTTTGTGGCCAAAACAGAGGAGATGACAGACAAATGAAATTTCTCATTTGCTGTTTCCAACCATGAGTGTTTTTCTGTGCCTGAACCTGATGCCCTACTTGACGAATCAGAAGCAAAAATAAAAACTTTATCAAATCATTAAAAAACTGGACATACGAACATTATGAGGGCATAAACTTTGTGCACTGTTTTGTTCTTTCATGTGCCATATTTAAACCTCCAGGCACAGTTTTGTCAGTTACCAAGCAACAGGATAGGCAAATTCAGCCGCCAGCACCGCGGTTAAAAACTGGAATCTTCTTTTTTTTATTTTTTTTAAAGTTCGGCTGATGTAAACAAGCCCAATGGAGCACTATTTTTGGTCGCTGTTGCTGGAGGTGACAGGATTGCGTGCTATGCTCTGTTTTTTGTCCTGAAGTAAACAGCAAGCATGAACCCAGATTCAGGCTGTGGGAGGTGATGAAAATTCCCCAAACTATTTGGTAGCTCCATCTGACCTGAATCAAACATCGACAAAACCAGAGCTGACATGATGGTGGAGGGGTTCCCTTTTGTTCATGTGTGTGAATTGCTCAAAAAAACATGAAAAGGAATTTCAGCAAAGCTGGAGGATTTTCAGACAAAGCTGCTCTGTTTAATCTTTACAAGTCTCGACTCAGGTGAAAGACTTGCAGTCAAGAAGAGATCTTTTGTCTACATTTGTCCTTACCAGATTACAATATTGCTCCAACCACAAAATTTTGCACAATGAGTCAATGACTCATGAATTTCTTTATTTCCTGTGTCATGCATTTCAGTCAGTGTTGTGTTTTTTAAATTTCTGTCATCCTCATCACAAAACCCACAGATTGTTCAAAAATGAGCAGCTCTGTGAATATTTCAAGCCTCAAAAGGGAAACTGAGACACTACAGTTTCAAATTCTAGAAAAGAAACCTGATGTCTATTTTCACTTTCAGTGCAAACATTTTAAACAGCCTAAAGCTGGTGGAGAAATGTTTTGACTTGGAAGGCTCTTTTCTTAAACAGTTGAACAAACACTATACATGCCCAAGAGAGCAGTAAATATAAGTTTTTACTAAATCCGGTCACCAGCTATCAAAAAGTCGGCTCTGTAACGCTGCTATGATACGACTTAAACCAAAATGTTCATGTGGGAGAAAACAAAGATGGAAAGAACCTGAACGAGACGAGAGGAAAACATGTTAATCAAATTCAATGAAAAACCAAAGACCCAAAAACTGGTGCATGACTTATTTGGCTGTGTGGAACCTTTTCCCACTTTTTAGTGAAAAGGTGCAAAATTGGACAGACCACTATATGTCTTGCTTAAAACGTGGTGTTCGTTTGTGCACATTCACTGGAAAAGCAGTTATCTCTGAATTTTCATAGTAGATAACTCAGAATGTGTCTGGCGTTATAGGTTTATAGTTAAAACTTTTTATTCTCCATCATCATGATGATCTTGGCTGAGAGAACCAATAAATCATGAAAGTGTTTTTTTAGTTTTTATTTCACTGGCTGAATAATTAAATGTGGATCTTGGTCTTTCCAAGACTAAAAGGTAACAGGGCATTAATGGGCCTTGTGTGTACCATGTAAGGATCAATAACAATGTCATTGAAAGCTAATCGCAGAAATTGACAGAAAAACAATCGTTTGAAGGCAAATAAAGAAAGCCATGTAATTAACTGCCTTTTATGATACAATATATCACATACAAAAAGTATTAACAATGTTCTTGTACTAAAACATTTTAAAAATTCGCATTTTGCCATTTTTTCCACTAAATATTTAATATGTACCAGGAAATAGAATTAATAAAAAACATAAATTATGGAACATCCATTTAAATTATGCTAGGAGAGTGCTACTGAAATGATTTAAAACTTTATTTTTGCAACATTTCTCATTCCTAATTTTTTCTGTTTGAAGAGAAAACACGTTTTTATGCACTTTATCCCTTTTACACTGAAGAATTAGCTCCAGTGTTTACATTCTTAAGATTACCGTAATTCTTCAAACCTTTATGTAATTGATGTAATTCCAGTGGATTCTGGAACACAAAAAAGTAGCTTTGTGCTGATATGCAACACTACAAGAGTGATGTGCTTATGCAATAATGTAAATTAGCTGATCATGTTGGAGAGAAAGGTGTTTTTGCGCTGTTATGCAACACCTTACGTTGGTAAACCATGTCTTAAAGGTATCGGCGGCCAAATTTTCAATGTCAGAGGATTAAGGACACATGCCTCTGCCTCTGAAGTCAAAAACTGTCTCAGAGACTACTCAAAGGTCATCCAAACCAGTCTGTTTTGGTAACTTTTTTGTAGAGATTTTGGCAGGTGGAATGGATTTTTTTTGTTGGTTTACCAATTTAAATGGAACACAAGGACTTTGAACCTGAAAGCGTGACGTATATATATATATTAATCTATAGTCTGTCCTGTTGAAATGCAATCACCAAGAGGCACAATCCAGTGCTTTGATCTGCTTGTCCCAAGTCTGGTAAATCTGATGGTTGTGTCAGCAAGGGCATTCAACATAAACCCAGCCCCAAATTAATCATACAGAGCACAAACAGGACAGTAGAGGAAGACCAATGAGGAAGTTAATGGATGTAGTTGGGGAGTACATGAGGGTGGCTGGTGTAGGCAAGGGGGTACAGAAGATAAGGTTAGATGGAGAAGGATGATTCACTGTGACAATTCCTAAAAGGAGCAGCAGAAAGCCAAAAGAAGAGTCTGTTCTGTAAAGCACTTTGATTGTTCAGTTTACCATGTGGTTTTTCACTGAGCTGTTTTGACTGACTGTCATCGGAAAATCACACCCTGACACTTTTTTTACACCAGATGCAGACCATGCAACTGTCCAGCAATCTGTGCTCTTGTATGGACCAACACACCTCAATAGGCTGGCCTTTACTTAATTATGTCTGAGCCAAAAACAGAGCGATAGTTTCTTTCAGTGACTTCAGAGTGATTCCCTCAGCATTTCTGGCGTAATAGTGATGGATGCGGCAGTAGTCAAACTCCTTTTCCCTTTCTGCTAACCTGACTCAGTTGCATGTCAGGACAGCTGTAAGTCTGAGGCTGTGACATCTGACACAACAAAAGGTCTGAATAAACACAGAGCCATTATCACACCGCATAAATCTGTTCCTCACAACCAGATCAAAGTCCCGAAAAAAAACAAAAAGATGAAAACTACTTTTAAGCACAAGCAACACTTCTGGTGGGTGTACTCACTTCAGTTCAAGTGGATTCATCAGACAGCGGACTGAACACATGGAAATAGACAGATTTGGCAGAATTGCGTTACATCTGCATCACATCTGTATGTCCGATTTGCCGTTAAACGCAAACAGGTGTGCCAGATACGACATAATAAATCAGACCGAGCGAAAAACTGAGAGGGGCAGAGAGATGACAGCTGTGCCTCCAGCAACAACAACAAAAAAAAGGCCCAGAAAGGGATCCAGTAAAGGGAGGGGTGTTTGTTTTTATGGCCGTTCAACATCCTGAGCATGATTGGTGCATCTTTATCAGTTACATTCACCACTAAACTCCCCCCTCACCCCCTCCACAAATCTTAGATAAAGGAAAGTTTGATGTTTGCTGCACACCCACACAGAAGCTGCAGCCACTGGTAACACCCAGACCAAGTTGATAGCTGTGATGAGTAGCATTTAAAAGGCATAAGTGTTTCTTAGAAGTCAGATCTTAATGATCCTATAATTTTGACTAAAGAATGCTTTAGTTACCATAGGGGAAGAAAGATTGCAGAAGTGGCATGTTTAGAAAAAATGACTATGCTGATTGCTGGTGCTGCTTTTATTTAGTTAATAATCATCAGTGGACTTTTACGACAAACTTGAACTCAAAGCACCGATGATCATTTTATTTAAACCGTCATTGCTCACCGTGCGTCCGCGACATTCTGGGTCCTCTGCCGGCCCCAGAAAGGCACTGCAAGGCGTGGCCCATCACCTGGCCGGTAGGGCTCGGTGTTTGCGTGGCTTTGTCAGCCGTCGCTGGCTTCGACAGGAGCGGGGAGCTCGGAAGCGAATCGTTGGAGAAATATCCACTGGACTGACGGCGAGGGGGAGGGAAGGATAAATTGGGGTTTTTTGTGGACGGCAAGTTCGGCTCTTCTCTGGAAGTCAGTTGCGCAGAGCTCTGCTCGCCGCCGTCGTTCAGACTGGATGTTGTTTGCGCAGGGAGTCGCGCAGCACGGACGGATGCTGGAAGTCCGCCGCGGCTGCCTTCTGTCGCCTTTACTTCGGTCGAGCCATCGGACGGATTCGGTGTTCTGTTGAATGAGTAGAGCGGGACCGTCAGTCGGAGCTTTCATCTCTATGCCCGAACAACCTACAGCTTCGCTTTTTCTGCTGAATCTCTGGATGCGCGTGTGTCACGTTTGGGGCACCGATCACAAAAGAAAAGTTCGAAAAGATGTCTTTAAAAAAAGAGCCTGTTCGTCCCCATGGCAGAAAAGATCCACCGACCTTTTACAGCAACTAAGCGGAAGTATGTTGTTCCATTGTACTTGGCTTTTATCCAACATCACAACCCAGAGCAGCTGATATATTAAATTGTTGCCTTTATGAGCGTTTTGCGAGTTTGTTTTCCCCTGCCAACTTTACCGTCCAATGCGTGCCAGTTCCTCCAGAAAAGTGTAATTGAGGCAAGCATGTATTTGTCTTTAAACTATGAAAACAAACGTATTCCATATAAAGGAGGCGGCCAGAGTCACTTAATCTGCGTCACAAAGAAAGAGTGGCAGAAATTTGAAGATTTGGACGTTTTTTACGCGTAAATTGAGGGTCATTTCTACTATCTTACAGCATATTTCTTTCATTAGAAAGTTTTAGCATATTAAATGACCATGTTTTTAAGGCAATACAATCATTTGCGCTTATTCGTGTTAACCTCGTCAAAAAAAAAGGAAATTTTAAAGCGTTGTAAGAAAAACCTAAAGATTACAATTTGAAAACACGTTTCCTGTTTGCCCAGATGGAACTGAGTAGATTCCCTGAGGTAAAAGGCGACTACTGTTAAAAAGTAACACCTGCGCACATTTTACGCATGGAAGGACGAGGAAAGGACGCGAACTGGGATATGTAACAGTGACTGACTCTTCAGTCAAAAGACTTTACTCTTTTCCTGCCAGCCTCGGTGGAGATCTTACCCCGGGATAAGTACGTGTGTAGAGCGCACAGTCAATTGGTAAGGACACGCAAAGCTACTGCGCCAAGAGGAAAACAGACAGAAGGGAAGGAAACGCGCAACGCCAGAGGCAGAAAGCGAACGCAGCCGCTTGTGCTGAAGAGTTATAGAGACAAACTTTTAAGGAAATGCGTCAAGAAGAACTCTGCGTCGTCAACGTATTATAAGAAACACAAGAAGCGTCTTTGCGCACGGAGACTTTCATAACACAGAGAAAATGAATTTTCAGAAGATACAATAAAGCTTCGCTTCTATTTTTAGACTTTATACATTTGAGTAGGTTTGCAGCTGTCACGTGGAACGTTCCTGTCTGCTGGATTATGCTCTTGTTTCTTTTATCCAGACCCAAACAGTGCGTTTGCGCCTCCCACAGGCAGCGTATACACCAGAACACGGCACAATTACCTCATCATCTCTAGTTTTATTTGAGGTAATAACAAGAAGGCTGAGCGTAAAGAGAAGATTTGATTTTTGTAATAAGCAGTGACAGCTTGCTTGGTCACAAATAAACATACAAAAAAACAACAACAACCCTGTCAATAAATACGCCACTTTAAACTTGGCTTTGTTATTATCGTAGAAAACATGGCTACCTGACCCTTTCTGACCTGCTAATAATGCGCACCTGATGGGCACTGCCCTCGGTGACAGACTGGCCAACGTTTGTCATTTAGGCGCCACACTGTTCTCATTCCGAGTGAAAAGCGACAATAGAGAAGGACGCATATGATATGCCAGTCCAGACGGCGCGCTGCGCTTCCAGCACCGGCGAGGGCGAAGAGATGGGCTCTGAACAAACTCTTCCAAACAAATATAGGCATTTTCACTAAACATAAAGGAAATGTTGGTTTATCATAGCATCTCAATCAATAATCTCAATAAATTATGCGAACATTTTAGGACAACATCATGAAGTCAATAATTTGGGTCGAAATCATTTGTGATCCAAAACAATTCCATTTGTAATTTGATATGTATTAAGGCATAAATACCAGTTTGACGCGTAATTTTGTTAATGTGAATGAATCGACTGTTGATCAAAATATTAGACCGGCAGTTTAGGGTCTAAAAGCAAGCGGCGTGAAAAATGACAGACCGTGACGATTGACATGCCGGCATGGCCCGGTGGCACACGATGACAGACGCGCTGACGCACTCCCCGCCGCCGTGTCCGAACTTACCTGGAGGAATTATACATCGTAGTGGCAATACATCCCCGCTTCCAAAGATGACTTGATGCAAAAGTGTCTTTAATTGTGCAGGAATGAAATGGCAGATTCAGTATGATCCACAGTTTCCAAATTGTCCAAAAGAGCTGATCACAAAAGTGACAAAAAAGTATTTAATGAAATAATCCAAGAGTTTTTTTAAAGCATAAAGGAAAAAACTAATGCATCAGTTGGAAAATCCACCTCATGCGAATGTGAAGACGAAGTAAACAAACTCCAGCCAGCTCTTTGTCTGCGCCTGGGTTTCCTTCCCCTCTCTCTGACTCTAAACTACAGAATGCACTTCCTGAGCATATGCCGATTTAAAACAAGGCGCACAGCCCCCACCACCTTTTTTTTCCTGACAATGACCTGATAAGGACCCGCCCACGGTGCTTTAGAAAGCTCTCTTACTCCCCCTATCTCTCGCTGAGCCGTCCATCAAATCCTCCGTGCAGTTCAGTAGTTGCCATAAATCTCAGATGAGTGAACAAACACAAACCAGCCATTAATTTGTAATCTCAAAATAAATCCCCCATCAACTATTTTCTTTACCCCAGTGTTTACACTCACATACAATTATGTGTTTATTTTCACATATTGACAATTTAGGTGAAACTGACACTTAGACTTAAAACAAGACTCCAGACGTGAAAGTGGAGTACAATATCACACTGCTAGCTATGAATCATCCCTGAAACCTAACTACAGCCATATCTGAGTTTCTGAAGCCCTGATGAGCATCTTTGGTTCGCAAATGTTGTGAACACGATTTTCATTTTGTCTCAACATCTCATTTGAAATCATGGCTCATAGCTCAACAGTAGATCAGCTGGTTTTGTGTCAGTGTTGGAAGAGAGCATAGACACAAATAAATGTCAGAAGACAGAAATGTAAAATGCCACTTCTGAGTAATTCCACTTCGGTAAAAATTGTGTTTTTGGTGTTTTTAATAAGTTCTTGTGGCATTTTTCTGATGACGCAGAAGATATATAAAGAAAATGAAGCTCAAGATTGCATTTCTGAGTATTTCTTTACTCAGATTGTTGTGAATCAGGACCAAATGAAAAAATGCAGTTTGAAAAAGAGCTTATTTGTGACATAGAAAATACGGTGGACGGGCCACAAGCTCCCTAATCCCTGCTCTCCGGCTCAAAACTGTACGGCTGGATAGCTCCAGTATTGCTCACCATCATAGGTTTGGGGTGTGAGGGGCTGTATGCTAGTGCAATACCACGTAAATAGGGGAGGGGAAAGGGGGTTGCTCTGTGCCAACAGTCCCACCCAAAACTCAGAAACAAATTTATTACGAACAACTGCAGCTCTGCAGAAAGTATGTCCTAGATAACTACAAAGGCTTTTTTGATTTGGGCTAAAAATGGCATAGGTCTAATCAACAGAAGATTTGGAATTGATCAAAATATGATTGAAGTGGGGCTTTAACATACAAAAAGTTAAGCTTTTTTCGTATCAACGTCTTATGTTAGAAAACAAGTTATTCTTATTTCTTAGGTCTCAAAAAGATGTAATCAGTATTTTGATATTATAGTAACACAATGTATTGGCAATGTAATGACTTTATAAAGAAGAAGAAAATATAACAGCTGCAAAATGTGTAATAAGAGTGTAATAAGCATAGTAGCTTCTTTTGTGACTTGAAAAAACGTAATCAGATAAAAAGGTGTTTTATGTTAATATAAAACAAAAATAACCATTAATGCTGCCATTTTCAACTTCATAACAAGGTCACTACATGTATGAGCCTATAAAAGGGTTATATTTTTACGTTTTTGGACAGCACAAAACATGGGTAAGAAGCATTCATAAATTTGTATGCTTCAAACTGTGAGAAACTGTCCTAGATAGGACCTCCATACCAACATGACTCCAAGAGGAAAACACTGACTCATTGTGGAGGATGTAAAGAATAGCACAACAGCATCTTAAGAACTGCAGGCTTCACTTGACTTAGGGAAGGTCAAAGTTTGTGATTTAGCAGTTTGGAACCAAAGTGGTGACAATGCAGAATCCATGAGAGGACATTAAATTAAAGGAACAACCGTTATGAGTTTCTGACATGATGGTCATGGTGGGAGGAACCAAACGTTTTTAACGTTTTTAAAGTCTGGACTTACAATGTTTAGAAGCCACAACATGCCACTTCAATTTTCCAATGTGGTTAAGTAAAAACTGTGTTCTACTTATGGATAATAGATAATATAATTCAAATGTAAATGCTGTTTTACATTTCAATCAGTTTTTTTTGTGTGATACAAACATTTGTGTTTGTTTTATCAGGGGACACGAGGCCCCACTGAGCTCCACTTCAGCCTCAGCTCTTGACAAAGCAACAAGAGGATCTGATTCACAAAACAGTGACACACACACACATACACAAAAAATCAATACAAGAGACCCAAGTGTGAGACAATCAGTAGCATTTACATGGAATCAATACTAGTCAATCCCTGGGAGTGTGGGAAAGTGTGTGCATGAATAGGTCTGTGTACACTTTTGTTGTTTCTGTTAAACTCATGCTTTTTCTTTTGCTTAAAGCGGGTGATTTGGAAAATCGCATATGCTCCCCCTAAAGAACTCCAAACTTTAATTGGTACCTTTTTTTTTTTTACTTCCCTAAAGATTGGAAATCCGTTTTTGCATTCCCACTCTTAGAAGACTGGTAGGGGTATGCTGTTATAAAATACGAATGGCTAAATTTAGTCTAGAATCTAGCAAGTTCTTGTCAGGCAATAACTCATAGATTTTGTTTTTAATGACATTGGATTTTTCCCTGTTTGCACTACACAAAAGTCAACCAAGTTGGATTGAATTGGAGAACAAGGCTGAAAAGATTGTTGTAGTAAATTAGTCTGATTTACTTTAATGCCCTGCACTCAGGAGCAAATCAATTATATTAAGGCTAACCATAAAATCCAAAAGATGCCCATTTATTGGGATGGGGGTTATTGTCTAAAAAGGTTTTGACTTATTTTGATAGTCTCTCTAGCAATTGTAAAATAATCCAATATACTCTCACACCTTCTCATATCACCATTTTTACCTACATGGCAGCTTTCAAGCTTTTAGCCATTTGTGTTTCTGATTTGTTCTATGTATTCTTTTTCTTTACAGTGTTTATGTGATTTAAAAAGGGCGAGAGCAACAGTGTAGCCTTAAAATGATGTCAACTTGAGAAGTATTGGAAGACAAAGAAGGAAGCCAAAGCAAGGCAAGTTTATTTGTAGAGCACAATTCATACAGAAAGTAATTTAAAGTACTTCACAAAACATGAAAATCATAATACATAACAGTGCAAAGATTAAAAACATAAATAAATCTTTGTAAATTTTACTTTAAAAGAAAGGAAACGATTTGACGTGCTGAAGCCGGTCGACGGATTCCAGCGCGTCGTAGAATGCATTCATCACAATACGTAATGCAAAGAAATGCAAAGATTAAAAACATAAAGAATCCTACTTAAAGAAAAAAATATGCATGCATAGGCATGTGAAGGCTACCTTCAAAAGTTGGTGCCGTTTATACCATTCGCATACTGTACAATGTTTGCCCTGTCAGTATGTAAAACTGACTTACTAATACATTCTGTCAGAACTGGTGGAGATTGTTACTAATTAAAACATCTTTTACATTATTCTTATTCGTTTAAATGAGATAAAAAAAATTAGACTCAGTGGGCTGACCTAGGGAGTAAGATTTCATGATCATAAAAACAGCTGCAATTTAATGCATTAATGAGTTACTATATTCCTCATTTAAAACTGGCCCAAACCAACGTATCAGCTACATCTTCTGCTGAGAAGACCAGAGAAAACAACAGGAGAAGGGCATTGTGCTTTACTGGTTTGGTTCGAGAACAGTAAAGTGTTTCCTTTTCACAGTGTTGACCTCTGGGTTTCTCTGTTGCTCACAGTTTATTTGCTTAACAGGCAAATCCCTGCTGGAGTCAGTGGAACATCGAAACCTAGCAGCACTTTATGGCATCATATAGCTGCCCTCAGAGAAGTTTTTGGTAATTACAGATTACTATCTCCAACAGACCCTATTATACACAGTACAAGACCTATAAACTCTTTATGAGTGTCAATCAGATCATGGTATGCTACTGAACAAACATACTGATGGACATAGATCAATTCCATTTAGTCATTTAACGAATATCATTTTAATTATAGATAGTTTCCTATAAGCTCTCCAAGTTTTAACTAGTCTCTATATTATCTGGCAGCAGAGAAAGATTTTTAATTTTTTTTAAGCACATTAAGAGTAAATTTACTGTTATGATAATTACCCTTTTGTTTTTGGAAAGATTTATGGTGGTTTAGTTACAAAAAATCAACTAAGAACTTTAATGTGATAGCCTGCCAAAGACTTGATGAAAATAAATTGGTTAGAAATATAGAATCAAAGTGCTTTCTTTGAATAAAGGAACACAAAGATGTGCACTTCGGGGTTCCGCGTTCAAAACTCTTTTTGTTCACGTAAAGCTACACAAAATTCTACGACTGCATTCTGGCTTCACATACATAACGCAAGGCCACAGGATGTGCACTACGACTTAAACCAGGTTGAAGTTTGACCAATCAAGGACTCAGATTTGGTAGCAACAAATGGATGATATCCTCTTTATATCACAAAAGGGCCAACCGTTTGAAAAACATTGATCAAAAAGGAGAAATGAACCATTTTGGATTGCACCCTGCCAATGACCTAATGCATGATGACCAAATGCAACTACTTCAGACGAGGGCGCTTCAACAGGTGTGCGACTCATAGCTGTCTCTGGCGTGGCTCTGTGTTCTTTTATGAATTGTGATATTGTCAACTATATTACTCTACATTGGACTATGGGCATGTTTTTGCGAGTCAAGCAATTTTTTTTCTCTATATTACTGTAGTTGGCATCCACCTGTCATGGGGCAGTGGCTCTGCATGACGGAAATGGCCAGCCTACCAACCGCATAACTTTCAACTGCAAACTCGGCACCGGCAGGAATACAGGTGGAGTTGCTTTTTATCCTTTAATTGTATTTTCATCTTACTTTCTTTTAAGATGTTTTTGAAACATGTTTTTAAAACAGCTGACATTGAAGCAACCTCCACAAAGTGCATTAATTTCTAAAAATGCACACTTAGAAGGCCATTAACCCGCTTATACCATGGTCACAAAAAATAAATAAATTGTCAGTCAGTTTTTCATACTTTATTCTTGTTGTTTGTTCCGTTTATTTTATTTTTTTTAACTTGTCCTCTCCAACACCTGGGCAAACAGATGAGAGCTAAAGGCCTCTTGTGTTGGACATATTTTACTTTAAAAACAGAGGTTAAGAATCTTCTGACAAACCAGAGGTATGTCTGAATAAACCCCTTTTGTAATCGAGGCTAAACTTTATTCATTTGAATCATATTTGAAAATCTTTTGTGTTGGACCGGACGGAAAGGGAAGGGAGGAAGGAAGAGAGAGGGATTTTAGAGAGAGGGGGATAGGAGGGTGATTATAGAAAGGGGGGGGGGTAAAACCATGAAGCAGCATAAAGCAACAAGTTTCTGGATGGTTATACTCATTACAGTGAGGTTCAGATGTAATACAAGTCTATAAGTGCGAGGCCTTTCAACACACACACTCAAATGTTATAAACACACCTGTTGGCTCCATAAATGTTCACATGTCAACATGTACACCACACAAATAATGTTTACACACGCATTCCTACGCCTTCAAATCAACTAGTGTGAAATATTTCATTCAATCACGCAGATATTAGCGCAAAGGTGAGCTAACACCTGTGCTCAAGTGAGTGTTTATGTTCTTCTAAAAATGGATGATGGAATATAAAAAGATGGGAGAGTGCCCAGTCATCCCCACACCAAGCAGCAGCAGCAGCAGGAGCCAGAACCCCCCAACACCCACACGACAGCAGATAGAGAACTGTTTGTTTAGTTTAGATCACTCTTTTTACAAAAGGCGGACTATTTTTTACGTGGTGCTGCACTTTGTAATGTTACCGCTTAGCCGGCACCGACCTCAACTGCAGCGGCACATGAAAGCTATATATATGCTGATCCTCACTTTGGGTCAAATGAAGCATCAGTTCAGTGAGAAAGTTCACCTCTTACCTCTTGTTTTTGTCCAGATGATAAAGCAAAAGTTTGTTTTAAAGAAGCCAGCACAGTGATATAGATTATTTAAGCTATGTGACAGGAACTTCTTTTTTAGGCGTGGTATATCACTGTGGCAGATCACTGTTTAATCCACATCCAGCAGTCAATCGAAATCGAGCATTAACTTGGACCATGGTATAATCTATTCTATTCTATACTAAGTCTTTCTTATATTCAGGATTAAGGATTCTTTATTGTCCTTTCATCATATGGATAAAACAAAATTTGTGTCTCTGGTCCCGGGCCAGCCGTTTACAGTGAGATTAAGGCAGGAAGTAAGAGACATATCAATGATATATTATGACTCCTATTGAGTATTACACAGAAGAGAATATATCACGGTATTGCACAGTTCCCATTATTATTGCACAGTCCTATGATTAGATGATGATGTACTGTGATTTTTGCTCAAAAATTATCACAGAAGAGAGTTTATCACATAGCACTGCTTTTTCGAGTTCACCAGTCTTACTGATTCTGGGAAGAAACTGTTCATCAGTCTCGTGGTCCTGCTCTTTATGCTTCACAGCCTCCTGCCCTGAGGGGAGCAAGGAGAACAGAGGGTGTGAAGGGTGAGTGGGGTCTTTCAGGATGCGGAAGGCTCGTTTCCTGCATCTGATTTTGTAGATGTTAGTGGTGGTCTGCAGGCTGCAACCCACAGTCCTCTGCGCAGCTTTAGTCCCTCTTTGAAGATCTTTTCTCTCTGCCACAGAGCAACTGCCGTGCCACACAGTGATGCAGGAGGACAGTACGCTCTCCACTACACACCTGTAGAAGGAGGTCAGGACTGTGATCCCCATCCATGGGGCGGCCGTGGTGCAGCGGTAGGGCGGTCGACCCATGATCCTAAGATTGCAGGTTCGATTCCCGCCTTGCACGCCCATGTGTCGAAGTGTCCTTGGGCAAGACACTGAACCCCACCTTGCCTCTGGTGGGAGGTTGGCGCCAGTGTTCGGCAGCGGAGCCGCCATCAGTGTGTGTGTATGTGTGTGTGAATGTGTGTGTGCATGGGTGAATGGGACTGTGACTGTAAAGCGCTTTGGGCCTTCGTAAGAGGGTAGAAAGCGCTATATAAGTATACGCCATTTACCATTTACCATCCCACCACGCCTGAGCCTCCTCAGAAAATAGAGGCGCTGATGTGCCTTTTTGACCAGGCAGGAAGTGTTGGTGCTCCAGGTAAGGTCGTTGGAGATGTGCACGCCCAGATATCTGAAGCTAGAAACCACTTCCACCGCGGCCCCGAAGTGAAGGGGAAGAGGGAGGTGTCTGTCCTCCCTGAAGTCCACGATCAGCTCTTTGGTTTTCTTCATGTTGATGCAGAGGTTGTTGTCTTTGCACCAGCCCTCCAGATGTTCCAGCTCCTGTCTGTAGTCGGACTCATTGTTGTTGGTGATGCGTCCAACCACAGCTGTTTCATCCGCTAACTTCACGATCAGACAGCTGGGGTGACTCGCTGTGCAGTCATGCGTGAGCAGGGTGAGCAGGAGGGGGCTTAGCACACAGCCCTGGGGGAGTCCATGCTGAGGGTGATCAGGGAGAAGGAGATGTCGCAGATCTTCACAGACTGTGGTCTGTCTGTCAGGAAGTCCAAGACCCAGTTGCATAGAGTGGAGCTCAGTCCGAGTGTATGCAGTTTTTGGATGAGGGTCTGTGGGATGATTGTGTTGAAGGTTGATGTGAAGTCCATGAAGAGCAGGCGAACATATGAATTCTTATTCTCTAGGTGGGTGAGGGTTGTGTGGACCACAGAGGAGATGGCGTCCTCTGTTTGACCTGTATGCATATTGGTGCAGGTCCTTGGTGACATCAATGGATTCTGTAATGAGGGTCATGACAAGTTTTTCAAAACATTTCATGACTATCGGTGTCAGGGCCACCGGCCGTTTTGGGAATTGGAATGATTGTGGCAGTCTTCAGGCAGATGGGGACCACTGCCTGCTTCAGGGAGGTGTTGAATATGTCTTTCAGCACATCTGTGAGATGGTTTGCACAGTCTTTCAGCACCTGTCCAGGGTTGTTGTCAGGTCCAGAAGCTTTGTGAGTATCAGAATAGAACTGTGAAAAAAAAGCCCGGAGCAAGATTTGCACCCCTTTGACATTTTGTACCAAGCCTCTTTCAAATGTAGGTGGTGGACATGCGCTACTAAATGGTAGAATAATAAAAAGAACAGGAAGTCCCTCCCTGCTTGTCCAGTGTGAACAGTAAACATGTGTTCAACATCTACAATATATTAGCTGCCCCTTTGATGTATTTGTTCCTGATCTGGACTTTCACTGTAGATCACACAGAACACTTATTCTCTATTCCTCAGGCATCCTCTTACTCCACTAAAAAAAAAAAAAAAAACATGATTCATGGAAGGATTCCAGATTGTTCTAAGCGTAATGGATGTGTCAAGACCATTAACCAAAATCATCCTGAAACCATTTAGAATAAATTATGAATCATGATTCAATTCTTTACCATCACATCCATTAAACAGTAGAAAATCAATCTATTTTTGTCATCCATGTGGATAGATACGATTTTTTAAAATAAGGAATGTGAAGTTAAAAGATGGAGCAACCACCAGTTGTACTCCTGCAGTCGAAGCACATCAAGGACAGATCCTTATTTCATCCTTAAATGTAAAAATAGATGAAAAACATAACCAATATTAATCAGTACAGAAACCCAAAACAATGTGTTTTATTTACAATTTATAACAAGATGAAATGAGTCTAGTTTTCCTTCAACAAAGCAGAAATTGCTTTAAACTTGTTGATGAAATGTGTTTACTGTATTTAAAAATTGTTATTAGATTAGCTGTTTTCAACTGGGTTCTAAGGTTGTTACTTTTTCAAATCTACTACAAAGGGTTTGAATCTATAATCAATTTTTTTAAGATTGCTTTGCTTGTTGTCCACAGGAAGTGTTTTTTTGACATGTAAGGCAAATGTCCTTTAAAGTTCCACTCCGATCATCGTTTGATCTACTCTAAAAGCCTTCCCAGTGGTCAGCCAGTCATTTTCTAGGACATAGTTTCTGCAGAGCGGCAGTGGCTACTTAGGAATTCGCTTATGAGATGAGTTTCAAGTTTCAAGAATAAAATGTTGTTCTTTTTTACCAAAGCAATTAAATTATATGAAGGTATTAAGGTTTATTTGTGTTTATTGAGAGTAATGTTTTCATTTTTTTTTTTAAATTATCTGGTTGCATGGTGAACCCCTGACCAATTAAACGTGTAACCTGTATGAAGCAAAATTATGTTTATCGCTGTTTAATTCCTAAAAATGCACCCTTCTTTTTGAGATGTTTTGAAAACCGTCTTGTTTAAAATGCTTTCTCACAAACAGGTACAGAGTCAGCCTGCATGCATATATTTTAGAAAAACAGAAAAAGTTGGGTTGGATAAAGTTGGATCTGTGGTTATCTTTTATCACTTCAACTGTGATTGTAAAAGCAACGCCGTCAGAAAGTGGTCAGCCAGTCATTTTCTAGGACATAGTTTCTGCAGAGCGGCAGTGGCTACTTAGGAATTCGCTTATGAGATGAGGACGGAACTGTTGGCGTGGAGCAAACCTTCCCCTGCTTCCCATCATCCATCTGTTTCCACTCTCTCTTGCTAGCTTACAGGTCCTCATGTCCCAACTTAGCATTACAGGTGCAACAGAAATGGTGAGCAGTATTGGAGCTATCCAACCATACAGTTTTGAGCCAGATGTCAGCTCGGATGAGGAAAACAAGGAAGAACATGGATCTATTCATCTACAAGTGGATGCATCAGAATGGAGCAGAGCAGGGAGCTTCTGGCCTGGCGATTATATCACAGCTACAAAGTTTTTTCAATGGTGTTTTGTTGCCTGCTCTTGATTCACAACAATGTAAATAAATAAAAACTTATAAATGTAATTTTAACATTAACTGTCTTTTTTTGTCCTCCTTCACGAGAAAAACAGCATAAGAACATATTAAAAACACCAAAAACATGATTTTCAGTGAGCTGAGTCTTCAAGTTAAACAAAAGTCTAATTTGCTTCTAATATGTTTTCCATTGCCTGTTTGCTTCTTCTTTTTTTAAATCAACTGTCTATAATGGCTCCCTTTCATCTCCATTTTGGAGTCTTCCTCCAAATGAGACTAACATCTTCATTAATGAGTGTTTACGAGTGCATTTCTTTGTTTGTGATTCCAATTTGTTAAACTTCTGCAGCCTGCTTCTGTAGTTGTTCTCCCTTTGCTGTGATTAAACAGCAGTGACAGACGCAGCCCTACGCTCACACACTCATTCCATGCAAGTGTTGTCATGTGGGGTTCGAATCCTTTCAGCAGCTTGTTTGTGCTTCAAGTCCTTTACACACCAAATAAACCTCAAAGAGAGAGACAAACACTGACAGAAATGCTGCCTCAAGTTTCCTGCAGTGAGTGTCTATATGAGATAAAACATGACAGTGGTTTAATCAGTGTGTTTGTGTCTCTTCATGCAAGCACATAAGTGGGGATCTGAATCCAAATGGTTACACATTTCACATCTGCTGGTTTTAAAAACATTGCAGGGCAGTTTCTGATTGTCTTTGTTGTTGTTTTTAGTTAATAAAACATAAATATGGAAATTGACCTAATTGATGATTTTAAATCAGAGAAAGTACAATTTTTACAGGTTGTGTGTCTTCACACAATGTATTTATTTTTGATTTAAATAAAGCTAATGGCACAATAATAATAAAAAAGTACACAATGACACAATAATAATAACACAACAGGACAAAGCTATCTGCCTTCAGTTATTGTTCATATTTAACCGTTGTGTTATCTTAGATGACCCCACCCTTACATTGACGTGTTCTCCCTACCATGACAAAGGTGGATAAAGGTGGAAAGATTTCATGTAATCCATGGACACCAGTGAAGATCACAAATAATTGAAGAAAAAAGGTTCAGCACACTGTCTAGTGGGTCTAGATGACCCAACTCCCAACTTTAAAGTGCCTAGGATAGCACAAGGGTTAACCCACATTTTTATTTAGACTGTTTCATAAAACCAATTTCTTGCACAATTTAGTGTCTCACATCCTGACATTTAAATTGTTTTCAATGTTGACATAATAATAAATAATTGATACTTTATTTATCCCACAATGGGGAAATTCTTCTCTGCAGTTTGACCCATCCCCTGGGGGGAGTGGTGAGCTGCAGATGAGCTGCACTCAGGAGATGACAGCTGGCTGGAGAGAGCGGGGATTGAACCACCAACCCTTTGGTTACTGGAGGACCTGCTCTACCACTTGAGCCACTTGTCACCTAAACTTAGTCAATTTCAGCTAACACAGGCATTTAAAAAACTTGCAATCATTCTCCAATAGAATTCCAATATTGTTCAAAAAACTGTATTTTAAATGTTTTGCTTTACTTTACTTTTATTTTCTCCCAAGTTTAAACTTAGGCTGTTTGATAGTTTCAAGAATAGAATGTTGTTCTTTTTTACCAAAGCAATTCAATTATATGAAGGTATTAAGGTTTTTCTAGAGTAATGTTTTCATTTTTTTTTTTAAATTATCTGGTTGCATGGTGAACCCCTGACCAATTAAACGTGTAACCTGTATGAAGCAAAATTATGTTTATCGCTGTTTAATTCCTAAAAATGCACCCTTCTTTTTGAGATGTTTTGAAAACTGTTTTGTTTAAAATGCTTTCTCACAAACAGGTACACGCGTTCTTAATCATTTTTAGAGTCAGCCTGCATGCATATATTTTAGAAAAACAGAAAAAGTTGGGTTGGATAAAGTTGGATCTGTGGTTATCTTTTATCACTTCAACTGTGATTATAAAAACAATGCCGTCAGAAATGTTTCAGTTTTTTACTGAGTTAGGGTAAGATATGAGAGCTATTAACATGAGCTATTTCACTTTTTAAAAAATTGAAGACATTTTCGAATATGGGGGGAATTTACTAAAGGCAAACAAGCCTATTAAAATTTGTACAGCTGTACAGTACAAATAATGACTGTCTGGGCAAGTGAAACAATGTTTCCACTTTTGCTAAATATTTTGTTCACCAAAGTATTTGTAAAAGGCATATGTAAAAACTCTTAAAGAAACACTTGTATGTGCCCGAAATTATATCTTTTAGGTTTCAAATGTGTCACAATGGTCACTTTGTTACTTTGTAGAAATGATTGCTGCTTATTTTTAACAGTTTGGCAGTAAATATTCTGCAAAAAATATAATTCTGTTTGCTTTTTGATTCTAAGTTGAATTAGTCATCAAAGTCACACCGCCCTTTTCAGGCTTTTCATTTCAAAAACAGCTTGAATTGTCCCAGTTCTGTTAGTTGAAAACTGAAAATGATGGTTTGGGATATTGTAGCATGTTCTTGTGGCAGTTTCTCATGTTGGAGGACATATATAAAGAAAATTAATCTTAAATGACATTTCTGAGTATTTCTTTATTGTAAATGCTGTGAATGAGGAGCAGACAAAAAGTGCCACAAGCTCTCTGCTCCGCTATTCCGATATACGTCTTTGTTTTCCTCATCTGAACAGGTATGTGGTTTTAAAACTTTACAGCTGAATAGCTCCAATACTACACACCATTTCTGTTGCACTGCTAATGTTAGTTTAGGGTTGTGAGGGGCTGTAAGATAGCAGGAGAGAGTGTAAATAGATGAATGATGGGAAGTGGCTGAGCTTATTCCTCATCAACAGTTCCGCCCAGAACTCAGAGGCCAATTTCTACTAAACTCCTATCCCTCTGCAGAAACTATGTCCTAGAAAATGTCACAGATTTTAGCTAAAAGAGGCATAATCATAATTTAAAGACCATTGGGAATGCTTTAACAATAGATCAAAAGATGAAAGTCAAAATCAATTCAATGAATCACTACACTTTACATGACTAAAACACTCATGGCTAGGATGCTTTGCCCGGGGCAAAAAAGACATCTAGACGCACTAGACAGTGCTCTGAACCTTTTTTCTTCAATGATTAGTGATCTTCACTGGTGTCCATGGATTACATGAAATCTTTCCACCTTTATCCACCTTTGTCATGGTAGGAATAACACGTCAATGCAAGGGTGGGGTCATCTAAGATAGCACAAGGGCAAAAGATGCAGAAAAGGAGATGAGCACAATAGAAGCAAAACACTTCAAAATAATATTTTCTTTGGCAAAATAGCAAAAATTAATGAGTAATTAAACATACAACTTCAGGTAACTATTTCCTGAGCTAATGTTAGAATGAACTGCTCATGTAGAGAATCTGGAACAATTTATATATGATATAAAATAAGTACTCTATGTTGCTTTTTCTAGTGTTTACACCTTTTGCCAAAGCAATTAGTTTCATGTTTTTAAATAACATTGAATGTGCAATGTTGACCTGTATGAGTCAAGGTTAGGAGTAGCTCAAAAGTACTTTTTAGAATATTTCTCTCTGCCATAATGAAGTAATATATTGCATTACTAATGACTTTAAAGTAACATTTTATCCTTTATGTTGAGTAACTCATTTATTTAAACAGACGAACTGTCCAAAATGTAATTCAAAGCAGCAAGACCAGGAGGCATTAACATAACCAACAAACAAAATCTATTTCTGCTCAAAGCTTGTCACTTTGAGCTTTTTTTGTTCCTATTGACTTAAATTACTGAGCCAAATTTCCTGTTGGGGTTCATAGACCTAAACACTTTCATTTCCTTTTTGTGTTCCTAATAAGTGTTTCAGTCTTTGTTTTTTTCTTTTTTTCTCAAAGCCAACCGGTGTTTGTCCTGTTGTAGGAGACTGGATGAATTGACATTAACCTGCTTTTATGAAGTTGTGTTTTTCTTTAATATTTTATATTTGACATGTTTTGGTCTATACTGGTTAACCCTCCTGTCATGTTATGGGTCAAATTGACCCGTTTTAAAGTTTGAACATCTAGGAAAATAGTTAAAAGTATTTTTTCAGCATGAAACTTCTTCTGCTTAATTAGCGTAATCAACATATATTGTGAAAATGGTTCATCTCAAATATGTGCAACCCCCCCCCCCCCCGCATGTTTATATTACATAGATACTGTTCGGGTCAATTTGACCCGGCAGTCAAACTTGAGGTACAAGGATGTCTTCTTATTATTCGTTTTCCTTTATTTGCAGCTGTGAGACATACCCAATCACACACATAGACACACACACACACAAATATGCGTCAGACAAACCTGTCTGCAGAAAACACAATAAAGACAGTGCCAGGGCCCACTAGGATGGCAGTGACTCATGTGACCATGTCAATTCATCCAATCTAATTCAATTCAATTCAATTTTATTTGTATAGCCCAAAATCACAACAAATGTCGTCTCGATGGGCTTCGTATCGGTAATTGAAAAAGTGAAACATAAAATAAAAAGGATCATGAATACATAGAATTCAATAGGAAAATACTAAACTTAACTGACTAAACTAAACGGTCATCCCTTCCCTTAGACCCCCCTTCGCGGTAAGGAAAACTCCTAATAAATAAAGCAGATTCCGGAAAAAACTAAGAAACCTCAGGGGTGTACACATGAAGAAGGGATCCTCCCCCAGGTCGGACAGGCGTTTTTCTAGAACTCATAAAGAGGAATTAATTTATCTAACTCTACAACTACATATTTAATGTCCAGCAGATGAGCTTCATCCAGATGGAGTTTGGCGGACAGCCAGGTGCACCAGTCGAGCCGGAGACAGGATCCAGGTCAAGACCAGCATAACCTGTGCGAAATGTGCAAAATGAATTTGCACAAAGCACAGCGAGATGACTGGTCACTCTTGTGCTGTGTATATGTATAGACACACACACAACTTCATATTGCAATTGCTTGTCTGTTGTATTGTGATTTTGTTTTTTTCTGGTTCACAGTGAATGTATGTAAAACAAAATTTCAAGATTAAGTTTCAATGTTATGTAAAACTATTGTATATTATATTTTAGTCTTTTAAAAGTAATACAGTAGTGAAAAATTTGAAAAAAGTTTGAACATGTATATTTTTAAGAAAAACAAGTGAATTATCTAATAATTTAACCACTACCTGTTAGAGGTAAAGAACACCATTTCACTAAATTTTTGAAAGAATAATTAGTAATGGAGTTAGTGATGACATATTCACACTGCTTGTTAAGATTTTCTGGGTTTCAGACATTTTTTTAATTAGTAAAACATGCACCGGGTCAAATTGACCCAGGAACATCATCTCTGTTCCTCACAAATGAACATAACAAGAGGGTTAAAGCTGCTTTGTTTGGGCTTCCTGTGCTTTCATTGTACAAAATATCAATGATCACATTATGGACTTGCACCTGTGTGTTCCCTGTCTTCTTCCTTCTTCCTCAGAAGCAGGAGCAGGTATTAGAAAAGGAGCATTTTACCAATGACTTTAAGAAAAAGCTCCAAGTTTATACACACACATACACGCACGCACGCACGCACACCCACACAAAACTTTAGTACTGCCTGGTTTTAAACACTCTTTAGAGCAAAATATTTTGATAATTGTGAAGTTTATGGGTTATGTTTTTCTTGTTTTAAAGCTAAATTTGTGCACAATTAGGGTCATTTAAAAAAAGAAAACTTTGTTGGTAGGTAGGTGGACCCAACTAATCCTTCACTAACTTTGCTAAGTGGGGCAGTTAACTCTAGTCAACATGGCCGTGCCACATGAAGCTTCACTGCTGCAGAGTCCTTTAAGTGACGTCAAAGGTTATCCGTCCAGTTGTTACACTTTCCTATAATATTCACAAAGGCCCCACATAATAAATGGACTGCGCATATTTTATTTTTCAAACAGCCAAAATCCCTGATGATAGTTGATCAACTGAGGTACATGATGGGCTGGCTTTTGTGAACAGACAGTCATTCTGATTATGGGAACAGAAAAGCTTGTGGTTAGTGAGGTGGCTCAACAGATCAGTGTGAACAGAGGAAATGGAAAAACAGAGATAGCTTCTTTAAAAGATGGTCTCTACTGTGTTGTTGGTTGTAATACCTGCTGGGGTCAAATCAAAGAGTGGAAAAAATGCTGTACTGTTGGGTGCACATGTACTTTTTGTCTCGTTATCTCTGAGAAAGATCTGCAAATGTTTTGGCCCGGCCTGGTCTGATTTTGAACATTTTCCCCTCTGTGTGCCAAGATGAATACATATTTAAGTCATTCTAGTTCTGTAACCTCAACCGTAGAAATGTTTGCTGCAAAAATAGTGCCAGCTTTGTTTAACTACAATACCACATCACCTGCTTAGATGCAGTTGGATTTCCTGACATAACTTAAAATCTTTTAATTGTGTGAGAAAAAGTTAGGGCAGCTGAAAGTGACCTCTTTAATGAGGCTGTTTGGCCTTTGATTGATCTGCAGCACCTTGGTCTCAGTTAGTCACTTTGGGCAGAAGCACGCAAACTCTGGTCAGACCAATTTATCTCTGTGAGAATTCAGAAAGACCTCCCATGAAATGAAAACTAGAAATTAACCAAAAGGCAGAACATTTTGCAGGTTCCATGAAAGCATGAAATGAAGATTTGAACCTATGAAGCTCTTCATTATCTCACTTTTGGCAATACTGCACACAAATGTTGAAACTGCTAACCACATGTGTTTTCAGGTAGATCTGCCTTTCTCAGGCTTTGGTTAATGTTTATGTACAAATTAAAAAAGGTTATATTCCCAACACTGAGAAATGAAAGAATTTTAACCACTTAACAATCTGAAGGAAACCAGAGATTACGTTGTATCCCCTTTGGTAAAAAGCATCAGCAGTTTAGTTAAGGAAACAAAATTCAAGAGAATATTCATTTGAATATTCTTTTGAATATTCAAAAATAAAAAGTTACCTTAAGATAAAAAACAGTGGAACGTTTTGTTCTGTAAAGTTCCACAAATATATTTCCTCAAAGCAGCTAAATTATCACATTAATCACAGCACTCACATTAAATGTAAACACAGATCTGTCAGTGAGTGGTGATCTATTGTAAAGTGGTCGGGATCCATGTGTGTTTTTGTGATGCTTAAAAAGGATAACCATTCTAAATTTCTTTTTCTTTTTAGGATTTGGGTCTTTACTGTCATATCTTCTGAAATTAATTTTTAGTTTTTCATTTTTGTTGCCTCTTTCCTTTTAAATTATCCTCTTGGCTTTAAGGTTTTGCTCCTTCCATCAAACCACGCCTGTTGCAGAATCAGACTTTATTCTGTTGGCCCTCCCCTTTTGTTCAATGCTAAACATTGTAAAAATTGGCTTGTAGTTAGACCTTTCTTATTCATAAATTCATGGGCATAGAGACGTTTGTGCTGAACAGGTTTCCCCTAACTGGCTTACTGTCTGGTGTGTACCCACCCTAGCACCACGAATGGGATTGCAGTGGGTTTAGAAAATGAATGAATGGATGAATTTCCTGGTCATATTTGTTTTTCAAATAAAACTCTGTCTATTTAATATTGGTACAAATAGAAGCTTAGTTCAACATTCAGTGTCATGAAATCAAAGCCCACCTTTTTAGGCATCCGTTTTTTTGTATATTTGTACTTCGGAGGATAAATTATAACTTGTCATTTGTCAGCATTTTAAAAGTCAAGAAAACCAATAATGTAATTAATGTGCAGCTGGATTTTGGCAATACTGGCTTACGCAAACTGTTAGAAGTCCATGATTTCTCGGGTGGCTTGGTCTTTCTTAGGCTTTGGCTTGACATCACCCAAGAAAGTTATTTGCAAAAAACTCCTTAGATCATTTTGGAATGTACCGCAGGTTTATCAGGCCATTGAAAAACAATTTTTTTAGTTCTATTGTTAGTTGACTTTGATCGATGTTTAAATATTTAACCAATAAAAACACATAATACCCTACCCTAAGGTAAAAGTGACATTTATACTCATGAATTTTCAACATACTAGGCTTCACAGCTGGAAATACAATAGGTAAGTGACAAAAAATGTTTCAAATTAGTGCTTTGAGTTTTGTACACTTATGGCAAACATTGACTAACTAAGATATAGAAAGAAACTGATTACAAGTATGCAATCAGGGTCTGTTCTTTTCTGATAACATGTTGATAAGGAAGAAGAAAAAAATCCCAAAATAAATTTTCATTCTTTTCCAGCACAACCACTGTGCATATTTGAAAGGAAAAAGCCTACTAGAAAATATATTTTTAATGTGAGATGGAGGATTAAGAAACAGTAAAAAGCAACCTTGATTAGTTTCCCTCATTGGGGGGGGGGGGGGGGGTAATTTGAAGTGCATTTGAAGTGGTAAATTTTTACAGAAGGGAAAAGAGACATGCTTTCTTTAAACTTGTTGTATTGGAGAAGTAAAAAAAATCTCGTGCCATATGAAGTATAGGTGACAACTCAGATAGAAAATGAGACTCTGAACTTGCTAAATGAGGATAGGCCCACTGCCAACAGTACAAGGAGCTGCTCATGCAGCTGGTGTAAAGAAACACATTTACTTTGATCACAATCTGATACGGCTGTGTAGTAAGTACGAATGTGTCCTTTGGTTTTGTAAATGGGCAAATTAACACCAAGTGAAACAAGCACATTAAATAATGGTTTCATTTCAAATTTGACAGATTAAAAAACTTACTGGTGTGATTTCAGCTAACTCGTTTAAGTGTTTTGTTTTTTTCCAGATAGCGTGCCGACATTAAAAACCCAGCAGGAAAATCTCATACGAGACGCAACTTTTTTTTTTGTATTTAGACTATATGATGCAAAACATGTTTACAGCATGTTCAGTCATATAGCCTTGTTGGTGTGTGAAGTTTCCACAGAGAGCAGTGGGCTGACTCAAAATGAGAGCTTATGGGTTTCCTCTAGAAGCCTGTGAGGCACATGGTGAGTGGAAAACTGCTTTTACTTACAAATAACAACACAGGCACACACGATGCATACACACTTGATGTTACATACTGTGTCACAAAACACACATACATTGTGTCATTGGCATGTGTGATTTAGTGCAAAAAAAGTGGCACACACAACTCTCCAACAAGCTGTCATAAGAAAGTTACAGTTTGATAGACGCCTAAGAATTGTGCAATCAGACAACATAGCAAGAACATCAGTACATCCGCATTTATCTCCATAATGGAGGATAAATAGGATGTGAGGATGTGCAGCAACTATACTGAGTGGGAATAGGGGCTCCATTTGTTAAATGAAGTAGGAGGAACTCCCAAAATACTCTTCCAACAAACGCTAAATTTGTTGTAGACTGGTTATGCCATGGATTTTGCACCTTCTTTGCATCTGCATTTGGAGGAGGCACACGGGCTTAAAGCGCAATCTTCACATATTTATTTATAGCTAAAATCAGAACTCTTGTGGCAAACATAAAACAGCAGCACAGAAAAGACAGCAGCCTGCAAGGCAAAGACACCTGCCACAACAAAGCAGAACACCTTAAACCTTTTTGTGTTTCTGTTTTAATCCTTTTCATTCCTGTTGTTTTTGTATGCTTTTAACTCAGATGCTCTTCACACGGCAGCTGTTTAAAAAAAAAAACTTTCATAATTTGACTTGCTATTGCTAATATTTATTCTGGCTTATAATGTTTTATTCCTCGTTGACTATTTAAAAGTTCTCTTGTTTGTCTGTGTGTGAGAAGATTCAGAGCAGGCCAAAACGGCTGATGGTCTCAAAGGTGTGAAGTAGTGTTGTTTTTCTCCTCCCCCCTTGTTCCCACAATGCCAAACATAAGCACAGAACTGATTGCAGATCAGATAAGGCCTACACTTATTTTCCCCTTCAGCCCTTATTCCTCTTGCATTTGTTCTTTTTTTTTTCTGATGAAAGTCCATATAAAAACAAATAACAGACATGTCTCTGATGCACAAATTGCAATTGAGACATGTTCTTTGTCTAGACTGAGGACGCAGGAGCATCTTAGTTCAGCTTTCCAAATGAATTATACATTAGATCTAAATAATAATCGCTAGCCACACATAATCAAATCCAGTTGTACAGCAAACTAGACAACATGTCTCCCAATTAGCTTTTTAAACTCATGTTCTAGAAAGTTCAAATCTCCAGTTCTTTGGACGACTGTCTACAGTTGTGTGAATAAAATGCTCTACATCTATTATTGAGGATAGTGCTAAGCCACACTTTGTGAAACTACTTTCATTTTAGATTGTCATAATTCAATGCTTAAGACTTTGAAGACCTACTCCAAAGAAAATCGTATATTTGATGTTTTTAGCATGTTCTTGTAACATTTTTTTCATGATGGAGGACACATATAAACAAAATTAAGATTAATATTGTATTTCTTAGAATTTCTTTATTCCAATTATTGTGAATCAATAGCAGACGAAAAAATGTCATTTGTAAAAACTTGTAGCTGTTTTGTAAAATCTACAGTTGGCAGGTTAGAAGCTCCTTATTCATACTGGCGCATTCACTTGCAGACTAATAGATCCATTAATGTCAGGTTTTTTAACATTAACAATTTATTCTGTGCATAATATTATATTGTTGTAAATTAATTAAAGCAACAAAACAATGTGAATAGCTGATTGGTCTGAAAGAGTCAGCTCTTTATATTGAGCTGAACCAGAAGAAACTGTTTTTTTAAGGCTGTGGCCGTAATATTTGTTTATTTGCACTTTTGGATCTGTATCAGTTTTCTTTTGTTTTCTGCTGCAGTGGGAGATTCTGTCTTTCCTTTTTCCCCCTCCTATAGTTGCGTGCAGATTGGAGCCCAAAGTGTCCAGAGCACCTGATTGGCTGTGGTCGTCCAGGCTTTGGTCCTTGTATTTTGGTTTGGTGGTTTTTGTGTAGTTTTGAGCTTTTCCCTGTAAATATGTATATAATGGGTGTTCGTGAGAGTTTTTGAGTCGTTGGTCAATTTAGTTTTTCCTTCTACCTTTATGTTACATCCTTTTTTTACATGGCCCTAGACAGGGCGGCAACAGTTTTATAAAAAAAAAAGAGCAAGAATTTCCATAACTGAATAAATGAATAAAGATGACTTAAAAGACATAATGACTCTTTCATGACATGCTGGTCTTTTGTGTTCCTTACTGATGCAATTTTGCAGTATGGTCAATGAATGTCACTAGTTTCAGCGTGTCAAATCTTCACGACCCTGAACCATTTCAACACAACTTGATTCATTTTGGTTCAGTGGTTCAGAAAGCTTTGGTTTCTCCATCACTACCTGTTGCAGAATCATCCCATAAAATTACTTTTTGGTGAAACTGCTGGTGAAAGACCCAAACAGGTAGGATACCAAGCTCGGTGGCAGAAACTCAAACATTTTATAAACAAAATTGGAGATGAGAAAACCATGAAGGGAGCAAAAAAAGTATGATAAAGCAGATGCCTAGACCAGGAAGAAATGAAAAACCAAGCATGGAAATACACTGAGGTTCATTACCTGAAATGAAGACACATGTGGATGATTAACAACCAGAACCTGATGTAACTTTGACACGGGGTCAAAACCTGAAAACAAAATATGAAAAAGACAACAGAAAACCAAATCTATCTTCGAGACCATTTTTAGAAAACTGTGTTGATTTCAGGTGTAAAAGTATCCTTTGAATGTGATTAAACTTAGGTGAATAGGTTGTCATTTTTCAATAAATTAGTCCTTCTGAAACATCAAAGTGTTTCTTAAAAAGTTGATCATACATAAAACCAATAATCCATTTGATATTTTTTTGATTGATTTGATTGAGCTTCACTCTCACGCAACAGTGAAGCCCCTAAAAAGGAACAAGTTTTATTAATGTAAATGTACACTGTCAGCACTGATAGAGAGAGAAAAAACAGTGTTTTAATAAAAGAAAGACAAGACGCTGGAATCTTCTGATAAGAAAATTTTAAGATCCAAGGAACTGCTAAATCTTTCAGGGATCACATGAGTAGATAGAAAAGTAGATTTAAAATGATTTTTATTCCTTTTAACAGACCTTTTTTTGATAATGTATTTCTGGAATACCCATGCAAATCTGGTGTTTTCCAACATCAACAATGAGCATCCTCATTGTGCCCTCGCTTGGCCACAAGATGTGATCCATGTGCTTCTCATGACTGCTTTTATTGAGAAAAAGCGAGTGTAGCGTTAACCTAATTATACCGCTGCATCTCTACAAATGTTGTAAACTTAGTCACCACACATCAAGACAGCCAGTTTTCCCATCTGTCTTTAATCCAAGAAAATCTGGTTTGTCTGCATTAGTAGTAGATGCTTAATAAACCCAGGTTTCAGCAGAAGATGGCTGAAGCCGAACAGAAAAAACATGAGACCAAATGTGGAAATTGTTCTGCTACAAACAAGAAAAAAAAATTCTGAGTGTAAAATGACTCATGGAGGGTTTGATTGTCATTTAATCACTCTGTCTGAACACTTTGCCAACAGAAAATTAAAAAAAAAATCTATCCATCCTTTTTCTTCCACCATATCCCTTTTGGGGTCACAGGGTTGCCAGAGCCCTGTGATCTGTCTGGTACCCTGCCAACCTACTGTTAGCAGGGCACACCCTGGACAGGTCACCAGTCCGTTGCAAGGCACACAATCACTCTCACATGCACACCTAGGGACACTTCAGGGTTCCTAGGAAGTAAGGAAGGAAGGAAGCCAGCGCGCCCAGAGAAAACCCATGCGCATGCACAGGGAGAGCATACAAAGTCCACACAGAAAGGTCCTAGCTGAGATTCAAACCAGGGCGTTCTCGCCATGAGCCAAGAGCGCAAACCACTGCGCCGCCATGCAGCCCACAGTATCATCATTACAGCTATATTGTGAAATATAATGTGAAAAAGGTTTGACTCAGTGTTTTAAGTTCTATAGTTTTTTTTCTTCAAAGTTCGATATAGAATCCAGCCGGGTGGATGATCCACAAAAACTTTCTCAGCTGTACGCCATTAAAGAAAAGATGTTTCATATTTGACAGATATTAATAAACCTTTTTTAATGCTATAACATGACCCAGATGTTCATAACACTTAGAATTATGGAGCAGCTGTGTCATGAAGCAGAGTTTGTGTCAGTGATGCAATTCTTTACTTTTGAGTTTATTAGGAGCACCAGAGTCTGCCAGAGGTGTATAAATGAGTCTAGGATTGGTCCAGGCTGGGATGTGCCATGCTTCTTCTTCAAAAGTTATCTTGTTTTTAATAAAAAAAGGTCATACAACTACCAGAGTGGTAATTAGGTTAGGTATTAGGTTAGGTCATTAGGTAAAAGATAAAAATGCACAATGTTATGTTTAGAAGATAGAAACATGACAATATGTTGGATCTTGGAAATCTGATGGGAATTTTCTTTTGACAAATGACTTTGACTACTGGTTCAGAAAATCCCATTTAAAAGAAAAACATTTACAACATCTCTCTGTGTCCAAACCAATGGAGTCTTAATTCTAGGACTATTTTTCAGATTACATCTTAAAAATTAAAAATCAAAAGAATTATTTGTAGTTTATTGAAGTCAATTTGCCTACAAAATACCAGCTCAATCTACTTTGTTTTCTACAAACCGACAACAGTAAAGCCCCATCTGGTGCAAGATAAGTTTGTTTCTCTTATGTTCACATTTGATTCAATGTCCAGAAATTGATTTGAGACAGAGTAGTTGTTTTTTTTTAGCCTTTGTTGACTTAAAAAGTCCCAAAAACTGCCAGATGTCCATGAGCTTACCACTCTACAGTACAGGGATCCATCCATCCATCCATCCATCCATCCATCCATCCATCCATCCATCCATCCATCCATCCTCTTCTGCTCATCTGGGACCACTTTGGGGGCAGCAGTCTAAGCAAAGATGCCCTGACTTATCTCTCCCTGGCCACTTCCTCCAGCTCCAGCTCGAAAGCCTTTGGGGACTCTAAGGCATTCCCAGGCCAGCCAAGAGCTCCTTATTGCCTCTTCCCAGATGGACATGCCCGGACCCCGGAAGGCATCCAAGCGGCATTTGAACCAGATTGCCGAGCCACCTCAACTGGCTCCTCTTGATGTGGAGGAGCACCGGCTCTGCTCCAAGCCCTCTGCGGATGACTGAGCTTCTCACCCTATCTCTAAAGGAGTGCCCAGCCACCCTTGGGAGGAAGCTCATTTCAGCCGCTTGTATTTGGGACCTTGTTCTTTCTGTCATGACCCAGAGCTCAGGACCATAGGTGAGTACTGTAACAAAAATTGACCGGTAAATTGAGAGCTCAGCTCTCTCTTCTCTTCACCGCAACAGACTGTATAACCGCAGATGCCGCAGCAATCGATCCTGTTGATCTCATCACCTCAATCTTTCCTCACTTGTGAACAAGACCCCAAGATACTTATACACCTCCACCTATCTTCTAAACCATTAACATAGCTTGGAGGGGCAATGGCCTGTGAAAAATGACAAAGCCTAATGAATGAGAAAATTCCTAAAAACACACGTTAAAAGTAACATTCTTTACTGGGTCGTCTAATAAAATAAGAAGTACTGGCAAGAAAAGGAGGCTAAAAGAAACTTTTAAAGTCAAATAATAATCAGATTCCCCACATTAAAAATAAAAGTCAGCAACAGGGCATGACATAATCCGGGCTTGAACATGTGAAAAATACAGTGTTGCACATTTACACAGCTTTACCCTTTTGTAAAATAAGTGCAGGACAGGCACATGGGAAACCAGGGTTAAATTCCCAGGGGGTGCACTGAGCTTCATCCAGTGTGGGTCCTTGGGCAAGACCATTTGTGCAACTGTCTAACAAGATAGCCACAAGGGGGCCCAAGCCTGTGTTGGTCCCCAGCGTGGATAAAATAAAGGGTTGTGTCAGGAAGCGCATTAAGCGTAAAAATCTCTGCCAAACCACCTGTGGTAATCAGTGTAAGCTGATTTGCTGTGGTGACCCCTGATGGGATATGCCAAAAGGTGAACAACAACCCTAAAAAATTGTTTATATATCAACACAAACCATAATAAAATTGACATTATAAGCGGATCATGCATATTGGGAATACACGTTTAAACACTTGTTTGAGCAAAGTAAAATGGGACGTTTAAACTGTTGCTTCTCTTTAATTCATTTTTAGTCAAACCCTGAATTTTTTACTAAAACCACAAGAGAACCCTAGACGCATTCAAGCACAATCTGAGATATGGCTGCTGTACCCTTGCTTTAACTAATTTACGGTGCTATGACTATATAATCTGACAGAAATCACAAATGTTTAATTGCTTTCTGGAAAGATAAAAAAAGGATACATAAAGAATAAGATAAACATTTGAGGACTAAGTTTCCCCTAGAGTGTCTTGTGTTTTTTTTCCGTGTTTGTCTCCCCACCGAAGCATGAGTGTAACTGATGTGGTAAAACACAGACTCATACAAACATGCAGTGGCATCATGCACCTGGCTGTAGTTTGAAAAGACTTTATCAGCAAAGTAGATCTAGTCTAAACCAACAATGCAGGTGTCTCGGATGTGCATGTGCACACACGAGATCCCTTTCCCGGCTGACATCAGCGCGGCTGTTTAGTGTTCTTCATCTTTGATTAAAGTGGGAGTACAATTGGATTTAAAACCACAAAATGTCATATTTCATTCATCTCCAGAGCATTTCCCTGCTCTTATCAATGATAAAAAAAACATTCTAGAATATTTTATTTTAGGGCTGGAAAAACTTTAAATAACGAATTTGTCCCTGTGTTTCTGAGAACAACTCAGGAGAAACATGCAGACAAAGTCTGATTAGTAAAAAGCATGAAAGCAAATTCTTATGCAGTTTGCTATCTTCTGCTTTGCCTCCCCCATGTGGATCAGCTTTTTACATCGAGGAGCTGAATTGTTGTGTCTGTATTGAGTAGCTGTCAATATTTTATTATTGCAAACCAATTCATGTTTTGACCTTAATCTAAATCTAAAAAATTGACAAATCAGACAAACGAGTTGATAACTGGGATTTTGTGTGTTCTCTATCAATTAACACGTTTTCATTTGAACATTAGTCAAGCAGAATAACAGATTGTGTGTTTGTGCATGTGTGTGTGTGTGGATGGCTATGTGTGTGAGTGTGTAATTGCAAGGGGAAGTCCTTTTCTTTACTGTGTTCGGGGATGCCAACCTCAAAGGAAACCTCTCCTCTGCCTGCCTCCCACGCACCCACCTACAGTGGAAACCTGTGTTTTAGAAACACAAGTAAACACACACATACACATATACACAGGCGTACAAACACAACAGGCAATCACCAAAGCCACATGTCAGCCATTCTGGTGACATTTGTGCACTTCCGGCAATCACATTGACTCTATCAGAGAGCAGCTGATTTACTCAGTAATTACAATATTACTCCATACATATTTATTTACTTTTTGCTTTGAGAGGCATTTATATGACAGAATTCACTTAGGCTTGACAAGAAACAGAGTAAGGCTGTCGTATGAAAAACCTTTAACTTATAGGAACCCATTTAAAGCCATCAGTCAGTCACAAAAATTTTGTGTAAAAGTGTGCTTTTACACTGGCAGGTTTGATTTGGTTTGTTTGCTCAGGTAGTCCACCTTTTTGGGAAGTGTAAAAACTTATCTGATGGCCCCCCAAGCAGGGTCAGACATTTTCCAGAATTTTTATTAATGGACCAGCAAGCCTGCAGGGTTATCCTGTATCCTATATTGCTATTGAGTTAGTTGGCTTAGTTTGTTTTCACAAACATTTCCTGCAGGCACTCTGAAGCAAACAAAAGACTAAAAGGAATTAAACTATCTAAAAAAAATATCCTGCAGTTCTAACAATTGTTCAAGCAAGGTCTGGAGGACATAAACAAAAATTGAGAAAAACAGCTGGCTGACTGATATGTGTTAATGACCACCCTCACCTCATTGACCCTTGTGCTATCCTAGGCACTTTACCATTGGGAGTTGGGTCATCTAGACCCACTAGACAGTGTAATGAACCTTTTTTCTTCAATGATTTGTGATCTTCACAGGTGTCCATGGATTACATGAAATCTTTCCACCTTTATCCACCTTTGTCATGGTAGAGAGAACACGTCAGTGTGAGGGTGGGGTCATGTAAGATAGCACAAGGGTTAATACTGAATGTTCACTTGCTGGATATGTTGTAGCGTTTACAAGATTATTTATTTAAAAACACACACAGAGAACAAACTATACATGTTTTATCCATCTGCTTTCCCAAACTTTTTCAATCCCTTTGGGGTTTGGGTGTTGCTGGGGCCTATCCCAGTTACTGTTGGGTGAGGGCAAGGTACATCCTGGACCAGGATGGACAGACACACATACACAGACCCAAATTCACATAAAGGGACAATTTAGGGAAACCAGTTAACTCATGAAGCAGGTTTTATGAACTGCATGTAGAAGGAATCTGGGGAATACATGAACAAGAAGATCATGAAAACTCCACACAGAAATGTGTCAGTTGAGCTTTGAACTGGGGCCTTCTTGCTGTGAGGTGGAGGGCTAACTACTACACCACCATGTAGCCCTGTAAGTTTATTTCTTTTGTAAAATTGTACTATTTCACTTTGGAACTAAAAAAAAAAAAAAACTGCTTCCAACCTCAAACTAATAATGTAGAAATATTAACATAATGTGCGCTTAATGTTCCTTTGTTTCCCTGAATTGCACCTTGTGTTGTGACTGTATAGTGAAATAGGGCACACTGGCAAAAATGTCAACAAGCTTTAAATCTGTTTAATTCTTTCTTTTTGGAAAGAAAGATAGAAAGTCAGATAAATTGACTTGGGGTGTGCACTGCTTTTTACCATTTGTTCTTTCACACATCATTAGCACACATCTGAAAAAAACGGCAGCTGCCAGGACTGAGGAGCTAAGCATGAAGGAAGCACCACTGAGGAAGAAGGTTGCCATGTAGGTTCCCGTCTGGTCTACTAGCCAACCTGGAGGGACACACACACAGTTGGTTTTGGCAACATTTGGGAACATAGTGTGAAATATGATGTATTTTAATTCTTGTTTGATGTCCCAGAGGCAATAAAATGCTTTTTAAAGCTAAAATCCCAATCTTGTTTTTTTTTTTTTAGATTTTTTCTTAAGTGATTATAATGAGTTTATAAACATTTACCTCCAATTGGTGGGCTGAGTAGGTACGGGATGCCATGTAGGAAGTAGACCACACCAAGAGCAGAGGTGAGGTAGCTGGAGCCCACAGTATCAGAGGTCACAACCGGTATTAGCGTCACATAGGCCCCATCAAAGTACCCATAGAGTGCAGATAACAGAACCAGGAGTGATAGGGAGTGGAGAAAGGGAATGAACACACAGCAAAGGCCTTCCATGGCAATAGCCACCATGTAGCATGCCATTCGATACTTCTTCAGGCACCTGGAGGGACAAACGTCTACTGCTTAGAGAATGTGTGTATCTACCAAAGAAAATCTTCAGCATTGCCTTACTTCCTGTCTGTGATCCATCCAAAAGTGATGTTGCCAACAATGCCACTGACTCCAAATGTGGACATTAAGAAAGCAGCATGCTGATGGTCCACCCCAACACTAAGTGCATAAGGAACCAAATAAACAACTGGGGAGCTGCAGCCATATGCCAGAAACAAAAAAGACACTGAAAGGATGAGAAAACTGGGTATCAAAATGAAACCAAAGTCCTCCCTGGTTTTAAGACAGAAATTCTGGCATCTGGATGAAGGTTTTGTTCTTATTAAGGGTTCTGTGTGGAGGATTTTATCCACGCGATATGTCGGCCTTGCTTCATTGCATCCGAAGTCTTTAGTCTTGTTGTTCTTGTTTGCTGATGAAGTTTTTGAATTCATGCTCTCCAACTGTTCCAGCAGTTTCAAGCTCTCACTGCTCTTAATAGATTCTTTGGTGTCTTCTAGAACAGTTGCTTTTAGTTTGTTACTAAGCAAAATACATTCAGCTAACTTGGACTCCGTTAATGTTGGATCATTCAGTATTGCCTGTAACAGTGTTCTGTTTTCTTGAAGTCTGTCTTTGTCAAATCCAATGCTTTGAAATGTTTCTGTAGCAAAAACAAGCGTCTGGGTGTCTTTGAAGCCCTGTTTGTTCTGCTGCTTTGGTCTCATGTGATCACTGACTTCAGTTTCAAGAGCGTTCTCCAGATTTGTGATATCGTCCTTCCAGAACCTTAAAAGCCAGAAAACATATGAGAATAGCAATCAATTAGATAAATAAAGTTATTTTTTTAAATTAATCTAAACAGAAGTTTTGGCTGCCTTGTGATAGACAATTAAAAGAGCATTTTTAAGATATTTGTTTTTATTAAAAATGTGGCAACCACTTCCTGGTTGAATACTGACTTTTGAACTTCTATGTCTTCTAAGGGTCTCATCAGAGCTCCACAAACGCACAAGTTGGAAACAATTCCCCCGAGGATGAGCAGAGCTCCTCTCCATGAGTAATGCTCTATAAGCCACTGAACAGCTGGAGCCAGGAGGAAGGTCCCGATGCCACTGCCTGAAGATGACATGAGTTGGAATTCATGGCATAAATTTAGGACAAACAAAGGCACCAAAGGGGGAAATTGTATAAAAAAGGGTTACAACCAAAACATAAATGAGAAGTGGAGATGGGAAAATAAATGACAATAGAAAATATGACAATACCAGACAAGGCGATGCCATAAGCCAAAGCTTTCCTCTCAACAAAGTATTTCCCAACTATTGCTATGGCTGGTGCGTAGCTAAGAGCAAAGCCAAGCCCTGTAGAGGAGACAAACCTGATGTTACGGATGTAAAGAAATTCTTCACCTGTTTTCTAATTTTGATTAATGTTTTTGTTCCAAGTACACCTGCATCATGCTAACATTTCATTTAATTCACATGACATATTTCAATTCTTGGTTTTGTATATGAGCAAAACCTATGCAGAGATAAAAAATTAACCTTTTGAAATCTGATTTGGATGTTTGTACCTGTGATGACACCCAGAGAAATGTAGAGGAACTCAACACTGGAGGCAAACGAGCTGAGGACCAGGCCAGCAGAAGACAACAGACCTCCCAGCATGACTGTCACTCTGCAGGAGAGGCGGTTACCAAGGAAACTGCCAAGAGGAGCTTAAACAAAAGTTTCCATGGATTACTTGCAATTGAAAATAAGACTTTGTAACTTTTGTCATGTCTGTCATTTGCATGTATTTTTACGGATGGATTATATTTGAGAACTTGTTTTCCATTTCTTTGTTTTTATTTTTAATACCTTTTAGTCTCCCATCTAATAGAAATCCACCTTAAGCATAAATACAAAAGCATACGTGGAATATAATACAAAGGCTTTTCTTACCACAAAGCATAGTTGTGGAGTCAATCAGACTGTGGATCCAAGCAGTTGTGGAATAATCCTTCTCAAAGTGCATCTGGAACTCCACAAAGAACATGGACACACATCTGGAAAAAGGAAAGCTGCCAGTTACAATAATGTAAACATGGAAATTTGCAAACAGCAAGTATTATACTTTTAGAAAAGCTTTTACAGTTCCTGTGAAGAATTTGTCATAATTGGCAAGAATATTGAGTCTCCAGTTTGCTATTAAACAGAAGTTCAACAATAAATTATTTTATTGATATTTCATTGCTACCTTTGCTTTAGAGTTTGAACCTTCCTCTAATGCCATAATGATACTGTGATTCTTAGTTGACAAACCAAGGATGAAGGATATTCACAGACGTTTGTGGGTGTAGCTTTAATCTAATACTGGAACGGCTCGTACTCAGTGACTTTATTTTATGGTCACTTTCACCCAGAGTCAAGCTCCAGCAAGAACCCAAAGAAACAGAAACCATTTATCACCCACATTATAAGGAACATCTAATCTTCTTTGCTTCTATAAACTGTGCCACGTGGTTTCATGTTGTAAAATTTAAACATATTTTGCAATTACAACATTTTTTTTTAAACAAAGAAAAGAACACAACAACTTTGAACAATATGCTACATCAGCTGCAGATTGGTGTCCTAGGTCTTATCACCTCTTATCAGGAACTGAACCCACACTGGAAGAAAAACAGTTATGTAAGGATTCCTTATGATGGAAGTTTTATGACTCTTACTTGTTTTAAAATGACTATATATTGACCTTTTTTTTAACGTTCCTATTCGGTTAATGCTGTATACACATTGTGGTCTTAAGAAATAACAACATCTGCAATAACATATTGATGCAGATTTATGATTATTTTATTTTTTTGACTATAAAAATCTATAATTAGTCAATTTCACCAATATAATACAATATAATATAATATAATATAACATAACATAACATAACGTAACGTAACGTAACGTAACGTAACGTAACGTAACGTAACGTAATGTAATGTAATGTAATGTAATGTAATGTAATATAAAGTAATGTAATGTAATGTAATGTAATATAATATAATGTAATTATTCTTCTTTCTTAAATGTGACAATAAATCCTTCTATGCAAAGAGAAGATTGTTTGAAATTTACTGCTTTAAAATTGAACCTTTCCACTCCTTCCCACTTTACGGGCTGAAATGCATGCAAAGAAACTTTACCTGGTCACTGCCCGGATGCAGATGGTAGCAAGGAAACAACCTGCGACAACCATCCAGCCCCACCCTCCTTCAGGAGCATTTGGGCCTTCAGGTGCCCTCTTGCCTCCTTTAGGCTTTTGCTCCTCCATAACTGCTATCCGCCCAGCTGTTAGATGATGTTCCCCCCTGACTCTCAATGTGTAGCACCGTCTTTATGGTTGGATTTGTTCTTTTTAACTCCATTTACTATCTCCAGGACATTTTTGTACTTCTTAATGCTCTTCTTGCGGTCAAGCTTATTCTGGATCATTTGGAAAAAACACATTAAATAACATTGATGAGTTTTTGCAAAATACTTTTTTTTACATCCAGTCTCGCACATTTACACTCCACAGCCTCATTCTTTATCTTTTACATAAACAAAATGAGTAGATTTTATATGTGTTAGTCAAAACCCCAAAACATCACTTACAGATGGATAAATGAAGAATGAACAAATTGCTCATGTTTTTGTCCAAAGGTTGTCTCGCTTGTACCGCTCCTCTTCCAGGTAAGCTTACTTGGCCTCTTGAAAAAACCCAAAACAGAACTAGAGTGAGAATGAAAGTGTCATTATTCACCTCAGATATCAAATTCCTTTCTGACTGAACCTTAAAACAATCCCAATCATTCCACAGAAACATAGTGCAAAAAAAAAGTGAACATACAAAAAAAAATCTTGACTCAGAACAGACGCAAGTTTATGGCTTTGCAAATAACTTCTCTTCTGACAGTACAAATTTAATCTAGTTAAATATCATCATTAGCAGATTTGACCGTAGCTTAGTCAGGGCAAATTTTAGAACTGTTTTTTTTCTTGAATATTTAATTGTGCCATAAAACGCAAGTGACTCTTTTAAAGAATGTCCTTAACATATTTGTGCTTTGGCTAAGAAAACCATTACAAACTTTGTTTTTTTTTTTGCAAAAACAGCTTGAGTAAGAACTATCAACATCTCGAATGAATGATATTGTGAAAATCTTCAGTCTGAGCAAATCTTAGTGTAAAGTCCAAAAGCAGAAAACTGCGTTGGGGCTTTGTTGAAGTTCGAGCTTTCAGCAGAACATGAGAAAATGTCTTTCCATTGAGATTGAGTAAAGCATGCACTCTAAAATCTGTTGTTTTTCAAAGCAGGACATTACCGAATGACTTGAAACTGGATCATGGAGGAATGTAGAATTACTAGAAACTTCATCTAAGATAGAAAGAAATAAAGCTGAATCCAACTCCCAATCTTGTAAAAAATAGTCAGACTTATCAAATGTCTGAATACAGGCATCCAGATATTTTTTAGGGAGAACAGAACTTATGTCAAAGACCTGTTTTGTCCTGTAAGCTGCTCTGGGAAGTTTAAACTGTGTAGCATCAGTAATGTTTCCTTCTGCGTCTTTTTGAAGATTACCATCAGAAAACAACAAATATAATCCGATGAGCAGCAAAGACACAATTTAACAAAAAAAAAGATCACAATGCGTCCATAAAAAAGGCTCTAATACTCAATATCCCATGTTTACAAGGTTAAAAATGAGATTGAAAGGAGCAGAGTGGCAAAAAAAACCCTCTCAACTTGATTTTAAGAAAGGATTATTTGTTTTTATATAAATGCAGCTTGACACAATATTTGAGGCCAATAATAACGATGTGCTAATCAATTTTTTCCCTTGGAAAGAAAATCCAGAATAAAAAATAAAAAAATAATGTTTTGAAAACCTGACACCTTCCACTCTTTATCTTTATAAATAAAAAAAGTCCTTGGAATTTTTGCTGCAGGACATTTCCATTTTGCTGCCACCTTTTAAGGTCCAAACACCAAACAATGCTGAGTTTAGTGGAATACCTATTTTAGTAGTAGTAGTAGTCTTTTTTTATTTTGGACTAGTGAAACAATTGTAAAATAACAAAATAAGACAAAAACGAGACAAAACTTGCAAAAAACAAGAAAAAGACAAGTAAATTATATAAAACAAAACAAAACAAAATTATATAAACACAAGTCCAAAAGGGAGTGAGAAGAAGAAAAATCTTATAAACTCTCACCCCCCTTTACCTTAAGCCTTATTTTCATATTCAATCTATTGGTCTTTTAGAATGAAAGACCACATCCTCATTTTCTCGCATCTGCTAAATAAATTCTGAAATGTTTGTTTCAGAATCTACACGGAATGAAACAATAAAATAGATCGAATCAAGTGTGTCAAGTGTGTTATACTTACAACAGCCTCACTCGCTGTTCCTTTGTGTTCCAGCTTTATGGCCATCAGTTAAAAATCTAAGTTCTCCTGCTGCTGGCTTTCCTGCAGGGTGCTTTGCAACACAAATGAGCCAAACTGCAAGCTGAAGATATGGCAGGAGGTGGAGCAAAGTAGCAGCGGGGGAGGAGAGGTCCCCAAATATGTCCACAGATATGACAAGATGTTTCAATGTATTTATTCATGTTTCCTCTTTTATGGTGTTTTTCATTGCTGTAGATGATAGCTATGCTCCGAACAAAGATATGCACAAAGATATGGAGTGCGAACTGTTTCAACTCTAACAGTAAAGGACAAGGAAAGATAACATTTTAGATTTCAATTTAGATTTTATAAGAAAAAAAAACATGTAGAGAAAATCATTTTGTAATCATTTTTTACATTTTTATTAATGTTTCATTAAGCTACTACTGTTGTAGCCACAGCTGCCCTGGGGCAGACTGACAGAGGGATAGGCTGCTAGTTGCCGCCTCCGGCCCCTCTGACCATCACCGGGACATTCATCCACATTCACAGGTAGGCAGTAGCATCAAGGGCCTTGCCCAAGGGCCCTCACTGGGACCATTGCTAGCTCATTCCCACCGAGAATCGATCCCTGGATTCCTGCTTGGCAATCCTTCACCTTAACTGAGCTACCCAGCCGCCCTTAATGCAAAAAACTTAATATAGTTAAACAACGTGGAGCAGGGATAGAAACCTGAAGTGGAATATGCATCATCTTTTATTACTGTTTTCATTATGTTTGTACTGCTGTCACTAACACTAACTCTGAGCTTTTTTTATTCAAGTAACTACCGGTAGTTAAAAAAAAAGCCTGCCATTTCTTCTCACCCAATCACCATCATGCTTTCTACCTTAAATATGTTCATTTTTCTGCATTCCAGATGGATTTACCGGTCTTTCTCCACCCCTTTCTCCACAAGAATTGATGCATTGTCACAGTCTGGTCCTCAACCACCATCAAGCTTGTAGGCTCTGATGTTTTTTTATGGTCTGAGCTTATTCCAAGCACACAAGAAGTCATTACCAGAACCTAACCGGCAAAGATTTATGGACTTGTTTGCTTCTGCACATCTTTTTATAAATTATAACGCGTGTTCCTAAGATCTCTTCATATTGAAATCAGTAAGTTCAAAGGCCAGAATTCTTGAAGGAATGGAGATGAATAAGCACGAGTTAGGCAGCTTGCATCCGCTAAAAGTAACTATGAAAGATTTGATAGGTTTCAGAACAATTAATACCTCCTTCCAGACAGCATTCGTGTAACCCTTGTGCTATCCTAGGCACTTTAACATTGGGAGTTGGGTCATCTAGACCCACTAGACAGTGCTCTGAACCTTTTTACTTCAATGATCATCACTGGTGTCCATGGATTACATGAAATCTTTCCACCTTTATCCACCTTTGTCATGGTAGGAATAACACGCCAATGTAAGGGTGGGTCATCTAAGATAGCACAAGGGTTAAAAAAAACAGCTTCTCTCAGGACAGTGCAGAATCCCATCCTGCAGTTTTTACAACCGCCTGGCTTCCACTAGAACAGTCTGGCTGTTGATTTCCCTATTCATCCATCAAGATCTTTACCTATGGAAAACATTTGATGCATCGGTCAACGAAAAATATGTTAAAAACGCTGGAAATATATTGAGTGAAGATACCCCAGCATACTAAACATTCCAACTTATTTTCTTTATACTTTTGTTTTATTTTGGAAATTATACATTGGTTTGAAATGAATTTCGTTCTTTTCAAGTTTGAAAAAATGATCCAACCTGTTTAAATTGTGCTTTTTTAATTCTACATCACATAATTATTGCCTCTTTTTTTTAATCCCTGTTAATGAATGTTTTTTTTTTTTTAGGTTTGGTGCTATCATTTATATGCAGGGAAACAAAACAAAAAACCCTCAAAAATCACACTTCTTCTCCATTTTTAGTTTATTTTTTTTGTTAGAAAAAAATCTCACTTCAGTACATACACATTGCACAAGGCAGGGAGCCTTTTTTTTTAAACTGCCATTCTTAAAAAAAAAAAAAAGTCAGATATTTTCTTTTCTTCCAAAACCAAAGTTAAAAGCAGCAGCAAAAACCAACGCTAACAACCAGCACTTCCCAAAACCACCCAGGCCCATATGAGAGCTGAGATGAACAACCAGCATAGAAGTCCTGCAGACAGAAAAACTGCCATCTTGACTCTTCACCACATCATCCTCCATGTGGAGAAAAAATGTGATTCAGGGACCACATCCCTCCAACAATCTCTAAAAGTGTGATTTTTTTTAAGGTCAACCGACTAAAAATGATATGATGGCAAGGATCTTTAGAACCTGAAAAATATGTCACATTATATAAACTCAAGTAGAGATCAACTAATTTAAAAGTTCTGGTTGATGTTTGATCAGTTCCTACAGTGGTTAAGTGGTCTGTCTCGATCAGTCTTCTGTCTACAGCAGAACTGTCTGAAGTGCTGGGCCGTCACCGAACAGTTAAAAACAGCGGACACATCGCTGGTGTTGAAAATATAATATTATTATATTATTGTTATTTACAAATCTTTGTAAAATCAAAGGGAAAAAAACATTTGCGCTACCAGCCACACCTTCCAGAAGTCGATTTACATGCTGGATATGATCATGCAGCAGGATGTCCCACCAGATACTGCAGATCAGGACAAGCTCAGACAAACAGACGGAGGAGTACAAGACAACCTTCAAAGAAAAAAAATAACACACACACGCACAGTCATGGTAATGATAATCTCGTATGAGGCATGACGATAATCCATGCTTCAATTGACATATAATTATAAGGATGAAATCATGAATACATTAGTATAGAAAAAGTCTGATCTTGATTATTGCATTTGAACCATGACCAAGACACGCAAAAACAACTGTTGCTTCCCCAACTGTGAGCATGAACATCTGCAGAACATTCTGACATCAAAATCCACCTTAGGCAGGTTTAACAACAAAATCAGCAGGATTAAAAACAGGAAAAGAAAGACTGGCTCAAGTTTTAAACAGGACTTCTCAGTGGGAAATACTAAAAACCTTTGCATATTCTTTAAAATAAAAAAAAGCAATTCTGAACAAGCATGAGGGTTTGGAGATGAGACAGCTGGATGAACGAGCTGCTGCAATGCTTGTTGGGTAGATTTGATGAGACTCCTCAGAACGAGGAGCCTGAAAATATTTTAAACGGCACAACTACAACCACTTTTTAAAGCTGACAATAGGAAAGCTCAGATCACATTGGTACAACAGATAGGTCCACAACTACCACAAGTACACAAAGTTCAGTGTCATCAACACTGTTTTGGGGTTGATTTGAATTACTGTGAAAGCTTCGCGGCCTTGAAAAACAAATATCTGAGTATTAATGACTATAGGGGTATTATGGCCACCAATTTTGAATAATAAAATACAATATGGGTGTAATAAAAAGCATTTTATCCAAAGACAAACTCCAAAATGTTTGTGGAAAGGAATTGTTTCATTAAGTAGGGGATATTCGATACAGCAGTTGTCCAGTAGTGGAAGAAGTATCCCAATTATTTATGGAATAAAAGTTATTACAAAAAACAAAAGACACAAAAAAAAAACTTTCAGACGAAAGAAAAAAAAATTTGGGCAGAACCATGTAAAAATGTAAAAAAAACACTTTCAATTGTTTGACAATATTAATGTATGAAATCTTCCAAATGAATCCAGTCCAGCAGTAGCAGCACTAAACTTGATATTTAAAAAAAATCTCTGACAGGAAGCAGAAATATATGAATGCTGAGGTAAGTTTAAAAAAAAAAAAAAAAAGATGGGGAAGGGCACAAACATCGACACAAGCAGGCTGAACAAGAGTGACAAGGCAACTGATATGGGCTTCCTGACGAAAAGAAAAAGGCGACATGAGAGAGTTTCCTCACTGGAGCGTTAAGGCATGTGCACGGATGACAGCAGAGACTGCACGCTCCAGCATCACAGCCCTGCTGCTTGTAGACTAAAGAAGTGAAAGGCGGCAGATATCCAGGATTGGGAAACCACGGATCAAGATCCTTACAACAATAAAAAGAATAAATACACTTGTGGTCCATTCTTGTTATACTCATTACAACCCTGTGGTCTATAATCTTCTGTAGTTGAAGTTGCTGAGGCTCTTTCTTTGCAGTTATTTGTAAATCCTGCCCCCTGGTGGCACGTGCATTAATGGCATAAAGCTGCTTAGAAACCCTTCTAAAGGTGAGACTTTAGGCTTAGCTGCTGCTCTACAAACTGCTCTTCAGCTAACTCTGGCCAACAATGTTGCACCTCTACAAATATTAGTTTCTACACATACAGTAATCATTTCTGAGTGAAATAGTGGTGAAACAACCACCACAACTATTCATCTCTACACCTGCACCATGAGCACAGAGGCTACACAGATTCTGCTACTAGCAATGAAACACAAGTGGATCCAGTAAGGGTGATGTTAGGCAAAGGGCATCATGGTCCCTGTAGTTCATTAAGCTTGTTACCAAGTGAATCTACAGGGAGGGGCTGGACTTTTCTTATGCCACTTTTCCCATTACTTTGACATTATTTTAGCTGAAATGACAAAAAAATAAAAAAAATAGAACAACAAAGAAACCAGAGGAGGAACTCCACACATCACAACCGCGAGCTGCTTAGCCAGAATGGACCCTGAATAAACTCAACAATGAGCTCCAATTTGTTGGAAGACAAACTGTTGGTCCCGTCTTCACAGGCTGAACTCAGCAGGTTGGGCAAGTGTGTGTGTGTGTGACAATAAAACAGTGCGAGTCTCGCCTACAGTTTGGCAGACAAGGAACAAATAATAAAGCAAAGGCCATGTGCAGTGGAACAAGAAATAGATTTTTTAAAAAGGGTTTCATCGCTTTTCGGTCAAAAGTGAAGAAGGAAGGCGAACCTCGTCGGGACTTGGCTGCAGTGCACTTCCTAAAAGTCGGCAGCACTGAGAGTGACTTTTTGCACAGCAAACATGTAAGCCAGTCTCCCAACACCAACCCCACTCATACCTTCTGTAGGTTCAAAAAACTGTCTGTAAGCTGCTGGTGGGGAAATAAAAACCATTCGAGAGGGTCTTCTTTTCTGAGCAGGAGTCTTCTTCACGAGTGCAACTGCATAGTTACCCGGTGTTCTACTGTCCCCAGGATAGATTTGTATGACAGCTACAACACAGTCACATACTCTCCAATAAAAAAGTAAATCCAAAGGAGAAAAAAAGGAATTTCCATGCTTCCTGACAGCACTCAGAGGAACCAACATGTGACCATAAATTAAGGATCAAATACTTAAGACCTCTTTGACAGAGAAGAAATTAAGAAGACGGTTACAGGCTATTCATATTTACAAAAGTTAAATTATTAAAATGGCTTTTCTCAGTGTCTGCGTCTCCAGTTTAGTGTTCACTTAGTGGCCTCTTCACATGGGACCTTTCAGCAGCGTCAGAAGTGGATGACGCCACAGCTTTTAGTGTTGGTGACGTCGAGAGAGTCCAGGCGACGTCTTCTCGGGAGCAGCTCTATTTCACGAGTCATCTGTTGTCTGGAGCAGCTCCATCAGGGCTCCAACGGCTCCAAAATAACCCTGTGTTGGAAAAACAAAAATTCACACATGAACTTAAATGAGATTCTAAACAAAGCTCCTACGAAATGTACTGCGACGCAAAATTGAACGTAGAAATAAAAAAATATGTAGTATTTGCATTTACATTTTGAGTTAGTTAAACATTCCCGCTTAAAGAGAATTCAGCCTGTTAGTCAAAGCCCCACCTCATGTTCCAAAAACAGTGCTCTTAGTTGTCCTTTAGACCAGAAGTCCATGGCGTAGGCCAGCAGCTTTGTGGACACCGTGTTGATACGAAGAAAGTTCCCGACAAATACCACCCTCTCAATTTTCTGGTAAGAAGTGAAGAAGAAAAAAGAGAAGAAATGACATTAAAAAATATAAACATGTAAAGCACCTCTACTGCAGGAAGTCATGCCCACCAACTTCTTCACTTTTTAGTCAACTAAAGCCAACTATAGCCACATTTACCGAATGTATAAGAGTTTTAATGCATCTAACATTGATGACATTCGTTATGTCCGTGCAGAGCTAAATGCACGCTAAAGAAAAGCATAAAAAAATAAATAAAAACAACTTCAGTCACATGTTAACAGTGTGATATTGTAATATAAGAATAGCACGCTAAAAAAAACCCAAACCCATGACCTATAATTAGACGAAATGCGTATGACATCACCCATAGAAAATGACTTGCTTCCAGTTTCAACCAACTGGAGTCAATTCAGACGCCATTGTTTTGCGAATTTGTCCGTCGCCATGTTGGAACCAGACCTCTTCGGTAAGCTGTAATTGGTCCGTCTACATTTCTATGACAACCACTCTCTCCAAACAGAAGTGAGCATCTCGGGAGAATCTGGGACCAGCAGGTACCTCCTATTTCGAACGCAAGGGGTGAGGGAAAGCTCGATCTAGTTCTCCTTGACCTTCAATGCCTCAAACGCATCACATGAAACAAATCTCTTCTCAGCCACAGGGTGGTGCTAGAGAGTTGGTATTAAGTTTTGTGACCACCTGTGGAGGCAGGTGGCAACCAGATATAAACCAAAACATGAAGCAAAAGTAAAAATGTTATTACATTTAGCTCATGACCGGACATAACTCCTAATTTATTATTTAAATGTTCTGGTTTCACTTCAAATCCAAGTTGAGGAAACTGTTGGCTGGATAAACTGATATGAACATGACTGCATGCAGGACACACTGACATGTTGTTTGCATTACTCCTCCAAAAATCATGTCAAATAAAGGTGACTAGCTCTTTTAATGAGAGCGAGGCTGAGTGTGAACCAGCTGCAGTTCTGCATGCAGTGATAGCCCTGTACAATGCTGCTTGATCGCCATGCCACAAGGCAACACTGTAAAGAAGCTCACAGCACACAGATGTGAGATTTATCCTTCACTCCAGACAGCAAGCTCTCCCACTGGGACACTTCCAAGGCTAACTTGATCCATTTTGTAGAACTTACATTTAGATTTACGAACATTATTATGATCATTCACACGAACCATCATTATCACTATTACTACTCAGCACCTTCTAACTGATGGCAGCTCTCAGCTGATTGGCATAAACACAGATGAACTTTTAAAGTGTAATGGCTGAAAACTAAAGTTTTGTTTTTATTATGCTTCAGCATCCTAAAATAAAATTATTATAAAACTATAGTTCTCCTTTTAACAACATAATAGTTCACAAACACAGCAACAACAAAAAAAGCAAGAAGATACATGCATGTTTTTTTAGTTTTAGTCAGTTAAGAAGAAAAATCATAACAATTACAAACATGTGGTACAACTTATGTTGTAAATAAATATTCCAAGATTAAAAAACAAAAGTTTCTAAAAGCTCTAAATATGAATCCATTTGTATTTACTTGCTGAGAGCAGCTATATTTCTACACTTCCACTCATTTTATGACAAAAACTATTAAGCATTATGATTTATCCGTGTGTAGAAAAACACAAGTAGAAGTTCTTATCCTTGGACAAAAGAACTACACTCTCAGTGTTGTTTCAGAACACAACAAAGGAAAACGAGAAAAAAAATCCTACATGAATGTAGAATTTCATTATATTGTAACACTGATATTATCCTGGTGATATGTGTGTAAGAAGAGCCGTGTGCATGTGAGTGTACCTCATTAACGGCACACATGCGCGCGATGGATCCTATGTTGTTAGTGATGGTGACCAGAGTAGCTCTGGCCAGGTCCTCCTTGCTGATGGAATCTCGCTTCTCTTTGCACATCATGTGACCAAAGCTGTAAAGCAAAAACACAACACAAACATATACACTTCATTACATCTACTAAAAAATAAAGGTAATATGCGGGCAAATGTGTATTATACAATAGTAACATACATATCCTTTTAACAGCATTTCAGGGATATGTCTTAAAAAAGGATCAGTCATTTAACCTTAATGTGCACCATAAGAACAAACTGAACTGATGCTAATCTTCTTGCTGTGATAACATTTGTTTTGACTTTGATTTATAGACCAACCTCTGAACTCACCAGCACTTTTAATGTTAATCACACAGATAGCTTTATGTGCATAAATGTAAACGAGACTATCACAGCATAACAGATCACAGGTATTTGTTGATTCATACAGTTTGCTGATTATTTACCGCTTTTATTTTGAGTTCAGAATTATTTGAGCTGTTGTTGTGTAATGTGACAAACCTCAAACTGTATAAACAGGTGTTTCTTTTTTTACATAATCTATTGATTTGGGCAAACAGTTGAGTAAAGGTTAGTGTATCTAGTTTCTGACTATAAAAAAAACGAACATCCACAACTTCAACCACTCGTATCCACTGGACATTTAAGTGAAATCAGGTAAAATGTAATTATTCTTTTTTTATTATTAGTGTTTTGCCCCTTTTTTAGTAAACCGTCATCTGTTGTAAATAAAAATAAAAAAAACTTAAATGCATCTTCCAGTGCTCTATGACTTCACAACTTCACTGTGGGTACAATGTATTGAAATGGTCGTCTTTGAAAGAATGAAAATATGAGAAATCAACAGATACACACTCACCTGGATGCAACAGCAGAGCCTTGGAGGCCAAAGCGCTCGTAATCTCCACCGTAGATATCTTTCACCAGTTTGTCCACATTTTTAGAGTCCCCCTTACTGGCCATTTCCAAAGCCTCCTCAAAAGTCTCACAGCCCGTCAGCAAACAGCAAAGACCCAGGAATGTACCACCTCCCAGACTAAAAATAGGACAAGGCACGATTAAGAGAAAGACTGTCGACAAGAGAGGCCAAAGAAAGAATGGAAATACACTAATGAGATGGAGAAGGCAGGTAAAAAACAAAACTTGGCCCCTGTTAAGAGGCACAAAGTTGGGAACTGAAAGTGTGGGGCACCTTTATGTGACATGGCAGAAGGACTCTGCAAAACCTCTAAAACATGGCAGAAAAAGCTGCGACTCCAGTATGATAAAAGAAGCCAGTAATCCTCACCTGGTTCCAGTCACCCGTTTGTAATTGTCCTCTGAGTACACGGCCAGTACGGAGACCCCAGAGCCGATGTTGACCAGCAGCATTGGGAAGGGGTTATCCAGGTTGCAGGACTTCTTTACACAGTTTTCAGGGTCCGATGGGTTCTGGAAGTAGTAGCACTCGGGGTGACCATTGAAACCCATCCGGTCGATAAACAGCAGGCCCCGGATGAGACAGTCAAGCTCATCTAACTTCAGTAGCTCCAGGTCGGCCATCTGTAGAACAAATTCATGGGATTAGGGTACTGAGGGGGGCGCCCGTTGGTACTGAACAAGAAAAACAAGCTGAACGATGGTTGAAAGCTATTTTAAAATCATTTTTGAAGATTTGGGTCATTCTAAGATGCCCAGAGACAGTTCATTGATCCTCGTGTACTTTAACTGGGTGATTGAACTCAAGTAAACAATGTTTTCAATTCCAAAGGGCAACACATTGAAATCACAAAAGCACTGCAAAAATAAACTCCAAAGATCAAAGAACAATAAAGTCAAAATCAAACAAATATCTTAGGCAAGCTGTTCAACAACAATGGAAACTGCACCTATATTCAATCATAAAAACAGACATCAATGTCCATTTTGACAAAACTGAAGCTAAAATTAGCCAATTGATTAACAACAAAGAAATGCAAATTTGTTAGGGTAGTTGTTTATGTATAAACTTTAAGGCTATGAAAAATAAAGTCACTTATTTGGCTGTTGGTCAGTCAAAATATGACAATTTCATTTAAAGAATAATGATTGTTTTTCTCCTTGAGGACCAAGAAATTATTAGTTTTTGCACATTTTGAGAACAAATAATCACCAAACAGCTCAAGAATGCTTCAAAAAGTAGGCGCTATGAACATGCACATACTGCTCTGAAATCATTTTCAAATTTGTAGGCTCCGCCTCCTGTGGCGCAGAGGGTTGTGTGCAAACTGGAGAAATTCTTGTCGCGGCCCATTTGAATGAACCGTGGCATGGCCTGTGTTGGGAAGCGGATGAAGTGCAGGTTCCCCGTTCTGCCGCACATGGTTAGGTTTCTCAGCTCCAAGTGGACGTCTCGGACGCCCGTTTTCCCTGATTGGAGAAGAAGAAATCATTCTCAATACAAGAAAGACCAGGATTGAAATCCTTTAGTCTTTAATTTACAGTCTGACACACAAAAAACGTCTCTGAACTGGCTTTTCTTGCACACAGACGGGTACGTTTAAGTGCACATACCGTAGGCCACGTTTGAGGTGAGGTAGCGACGAATGGACTTGAGGTTTTCAACTTCTTCCTGTTCTTCCTCTGCAGTTATATCTACTGGCTCAAAGTAAACCAACTTGACCAACGTCCCTCCAATGTCCATTCCAAACCAAGGAAAAGCTGATGAGACAATTACAAAACATGTCTTTTAACAGATAAAATAACAATCCAGCAATTCAAAGGATATACACCTTTATTGTGTGATGCTCAGCACTATATTGAGGGTAAAATGTGAGATTACGAACAAAAAAATAACCTGCATAATAATCAATGCAATGGTTATTCAAATGCAAACAAAAACAAAAAGACATCCATCTGTAAGAAACCAGTAAGATCATTTTGATTTTAATATTGCTATCATAATGGAAAATAGTGCGAGTCCTTTAACAGAACAGTAGAATCTCAAAAAGGCAGCACAAAGAAGTACAGCGAGAAGTCAGGAGACACAATCTTCCAAAACTGAGCTTGGAAAAAAGGTCACTACAGCTCACCAAGAGACACAGTTGCCATGGAAACAAGATACCCTCCTCCATCATCTTCGCTTTCCTCCATTTCTCACAGGCTGCCTTGGGTCTCCTATTATTGTTTTTTTTTAATTTTGTGTCACTTTGCCACAATTGCAGTCTCATATGCACTTCTTCGATCCACCCATCCCACAATCTACCCTTCAAATTTGAAGTGGATTGACCATTTCAGCTAGCCCCAAAGTAACAACAATATTGTACATAATAATGGCAAATTGTCCTGTGATGTAAAAAAAAATAATGAAAAAGAAAAAACTAGTGCAGTTGTTTTAACAATATTTGTACCACTGATCGAATCAGTACTTGATAATAAAAGGTTTGTGTTAAGAAGTAACTAAATCCCTCTATGCTTGGGGGGGGGGGGGGGGGTTACGTCACTGAGCACTAAAAACCAAATCTATTTACATGTGAGAAGACTCACTTATGCAGAACACCTGTTCAGACAGGTAACTGTACAATCAGTCCTGTTCCAGAACATTTTAGCCACTACTGCCTAGCTTGACCTGCGTCCAAAGTTTAACTGCAGATTTCCTAGGAAGTAATAGAACTGAGAAGGAGAAAAACTGAAAACCAATGAATACAAAAGAGCCAAGAAGTTTTGAGGTTCTTGAACACTCAAATCTCTAAATTAAAATAGCTTTTTTTTTAAAATAAATTGAAAACTGTTCAGAAAACATAAGTTTGTCTTCGTTTTGTCAGATAGGAGGTAGACCTGACACCCCACGCTTTACACTTTGAGTCTTACAGAGGGGTGACATAGAACAAATTTGAAGCATAAATGACAGTACAAATGTATTACATGGAAGGTGTTTGGATGTCATAATTCTAACTTTTTTTTGGTGTCAGGTGACTAAAAGAAGGAAAATGTTGCACCGTTGATATAATACAAAACATAACAGCAATTTCTATAAGAAGAAAGAAAATGCTAAGTACTTTTCAAGTAAGAAACCAAGTGCAAAAAAAAAGATTCTTTGAAGAATGGCAGTAGAACTTTCCTGTTATTTTTGCAATGTTGCTATCATTTTAAGATATCATTTTCCTGTTAAGAGATGACTATTTTCATCAAGAGTTTTATCTAACAAGGTTGGTTGAAATCGAGGATGTTTTTAAACAAGACAGCTTTATCAACATGTATGTTATTTTACTTATTTGATATAATATTTAGCTCAAACGTTTAAAGTACAGTTTACTGCACTTCACTGCACTTTTACTTTGTTTTTTTGAGTTTCATGGGCAAAAGGCCTACACTACTTTTCTTTTACCTTTTTGATCAAATAGTTGAGCAGTGCCTGATAGAAACCAACATGTAGCTCTAGAACTGCACAAAGTCTCTGCGGTCCATTAACCATTTTGCTTTAAGATTGCATCAACGTGAGGATCAAGAGATACAGTTATTTCACAATTTATTGCTACAGAGAACAGGCTGACTCTTTCTGGTTTATTGGCACAAAGTCCATGTTCAAATTTGAGACAGAGAAAATGCTTGTACTGAGAAATATACTTGGCACACGCAGGTTGCCAGATAATCGGTCTTGCATTGAAGATAGAAAAAGCAAAACACAAGCAATGCTTTTTCTGTTTTTTCTTCCTTAGATTTTCCTCTATGGTAAATTTTTGTAAAGTGCAGAGCCCTTTGGGTCAGGCATCACACTAACTTAAAAGTAATTTTTTTGAAGAAAGTGGAACAAAAAACAAAGATACCTACTCAAACTTGTAGAATACAGAAACTAAACATATTTTAGAACTTTTATATGTCACATATTGTCACTTTTACAGCTCCTATACTTCACTGCACCTGTATCATTGCATTCAAAAGGATTTTGCTTACTTCTTCACTGCTATCTTTATCAAAGCTGTCCCCTCTCACCTACTGTCCTGTTCTAGTGTCTGTAAATAGGAATTTAAAAGCATACATGCTGCAGCAACTGCAATGGTAGAAGCACAAAGAAGAAAACAAACTGCTTAACATTTTTGGATATATTTAGACTGCATGGTTTTTTCCCCAAGAATATATATATATTTAGGCAGCAAATTAGATTATGTAATATTAAAATGGTCATATTTGGTATTTAAATGAGAAGAAATGAATTCCATTGTTGGGTGTCATTACAAAAACAAGACAGCATATTTCCCATGACATCTTTCACTTACAGCCTCTCCTGCTTCACCTTCTAGGTCTAAAAACGTTTGAGAGCAAAAAGCAACGCTGAGGCGAGGCTGTGCTGTGGCATGTAGGCCATGTGTTCTCAGCTCCAACGCTCTACTTAGAAAAACTTTGATGACATGACGTAAGGGAACTCAAAAGCCAAATATTTGACAGTGCTCGCATTAAGTTAAAATGACAGTGTACCGTCCTCCAGCAGTCGTTGGGTTGACGAGCGTTAATTTACTAACACTTCATGCAAAATAACGCAACTCAACTTCTTTAAAGGAGTTTCAAAGTATCCGCTTTCCATTAAAGCTCAATAACGCATTATTGTAATGTCCATCCATCCAATGAACCAGCTATATCCCTTCTGGGGTCACGGGGTTGCCGGAGCCGTTCCAGCTACTGTTGGGTGAAGAGAGGGTCCAACCTGGACAGGTTGCCAGTCTATCCCAGAGGGCTTTCTAACAAAAAAATAAAAAATCTTAAGAATATAAAAGGTGTTTGGAGCATCTTTTTCTCTCCTCTAGGCACTTCAGCCAATAAACAAGAATAATAACGGCAACATTTGCTCATGAGAAAAAAAGGCAATATTTTCATTAAAAAATAACAAATATCAAATAAGTACCACAAAGATTTTATTTTTTTAAGCATTTTCCCTCCTTTTCTTTGCAGTTTTACATATACACTGTTTTATTGTGTATGAATTACCGATATCGTGTTTTAACTTGGTAATAAAGTTTTGTTTGGAAAATCATCCAGTAGCTTCTGGCAATTCCTTCCAGGTATGAATAAAGATAGTAATCACGTTATCACTGCACATAAGAAAATTCAACCTTCTACAGAGATGGAGAGCTGTGCTCTGCTTAGAATCTGCTTAGAATCCAAGTCATCTGCAAAAATTGTGATATAGTTTTACAGGTTTGGCTGCAACAGTGTTGAGCAATTAAAAAGTATACTAAATTAATAAAAAATATATATATATATATACAATAGTCATGGGATAATAATTGTCATCTTTGGATGGTTCTACCCAAAAATAATTCAACTTCTAGCTTAATAAAATGTATAAAAAAAGACAATAAAATATAGACTTTTGGTGCAGGGTGTGCAATGTTGTCCACCATGTTTTTTGACTCGTACAACAGCATGTTTTGTGGCTGATGAAATATAATGTTCTCAAGCTTCAAGGGTTCCAGGCATGTCCCCAGCTCAGGTCCAGCCCTCTCTGAGACATTCAGTACATTTCCATGTACGTTGACATTCTATGTTAGCAGAGCCTCAGTTACTGCTTACTATGCATTTTTTAAACAGACTAGTCCCACCGTCTCAGTTTACAGGCGCAGGAGAGGAACTGTTCTATTCCCTATTGATGATTGGCTCATCAACATGTATGATTTTTTTTTCTTGACATAAATAAATGTGTTTAATATTAGGATGACACAATTCTAAATGAGACATACATGTAAAATTCTTATCTCTTTCCAAAGTAAGAAAGGTTAACCATCAAGCAACTATCAGTGCTTTGAAATGCCATTGGAATACTTTATTTAAGCTCTGATTTCTGGATATTTTAGAGTTGATCCAAATTTTGGCTATTTTTACATAAAGTTTAAGCGGCACATAGATTTAATTTACTGTTAAATTGCATAAATGTTTGTTTCTTTTTTTTTATTTAAGGGACATTTACATACTCTGCTCATAATAACATTTTGCTAAACCAGTTTTTTAACTGGAGTATTACACATTAGAGCTTAAAGTTTTAAATGTTGGCAACAAAAAAGGTAGAATAAAAGTAGAAGATACGCTGCATATACAAGTAAATCGATTAATCTTTGAGTATGGATTTAGTTGTCACTGTATCATTTGATGTTCTGATATCTATTGATTATGGGTCTCCAAGTAAAATTCCTCTGTACACTGACAACAGTAAAAGAAGAATTGATGGCTTATGTCCAAAACACTTCGACAAACAAAATTATTAGTACAGCTCGATGGGAAGGTTTCTCCAAATATTTCAAGGATTTAAGTAGTTTTTATTGCCATTGTCAGTGAACAAAGCAGTTTTACAGACTAGGAATCTGCTGCTGTGCCAATGTGCCACATAAACACTTAAGAATAAAAAAAATAAACAACAGTAAGCAAAAAAATAACACAATGGTCAGAACAATAAATACAATTCCTAGAAAGTGCTAAGGAAAGCCATTCTTCTTTCTTACACTTTTAATATCTTTTATGACCAGTCGTTTATTCTTCTCAGATTTTAGTCTGCTGAGAAACTGTGAAATAGGAGATTTTTTCATATTCAAAACGTGTTTTTTATGCAAGGTCCCCTTTATTATGGATCCTAGAGTCCTTATGTAGGGTCTCTTTTCAAGATCTGCAATAAAAAAGCTCAAAGCCATGAAATGTTGTGCTGTGTGTATTATGCGTGCAGCCAAAGGTCATAGTGACAAGGAACAGGGTTGGGACACGAGGAGTGAATTGTAGCCATGTAGGTGAAAGGCCTTCGGCCCACCACACACAGTTGGCGTGTGCAACGTGCCCACATGATGGATTCAGTCTGGTAGTGCGAGCCGTCTCAGCTGAGTAGAGAGCAAAACAGTTGCTTTAACATGTTTGGTTGTTTAGTTCGTCTTAGGTTTTAGTGTACTGTTCTAAGAGCCAGTCTGTGATTAGATAAGAATGGAAACCAGCATGGAGCTTGACGTCAAAGAAGATACAACAATCAACATTTAACAAAACAACAAGGCATCATTCTCAGGTGTTCTTAACGTGCATTTATACGTTCTCCTCTTTAGACTGGTCAAGTGGGATATCATAATACTTTTAAATCAATTCCTTTGCATTACCACCGTTTTAAATATTGAATATGTCACTACTAAATTGGATGACAATGGCTGCAATAAGAAGACAAAAATAATTGACTGATTGTTACAAAATATAAAAATCAATATACAACTGATTCTATAAATCCTCCATCTGTTCTTGAAGACATTTTCTCACTTACTTTATTCTGCTCTTATCCAGTCAAAAGTGACTAGATCCTTTCTCAGCCGTCCTCAATAGAGGGGATGACTACACCAGCAATCCCCAATATTTGCTGAATCTTTTTTAATGGATCACAACACCAAGGGAAGACAAAACACCGTACAGTACATGCTATTATAGAATCTAACTTCTGTGACTGACTTCCCTGAACATATGTGTTTTTTTTGCATTAAAGGCTTTTTATGTGTATGAGTCAGTGTGCTTTAGTACTTCTAATCAGACTCCCAATCTTCAGGGTACATCCCTGCTTCATTACAATAACAGTCAGTACAATATTTTTAGATAGCGCCGCAAAAATACATTTGATTTATGCCATTTTAGATTTTAAAGAAATACCATAAGTTCTAAAAAATACTAACTGACTCTGGTTGACTTTTTAAATAGTAAAACCACTGTGATGAATGTATCAATCCTTATATTCCTTCAGTACCTTTAACCAAGAAAAATGTAAAAGAACTTGTTTGCTATTCAATAAGACACCATCACTTTAACTTGGTGGTACAATTTACAGGAGTAAAAACAAATATCTCAGTGTCTGGTAACATGAACAAATTATTTGTCAGAATCTGTTCTTCCTTCCTTTATCTTCTAAACCAGTTTAGGAACAGCGACACAACAAGAAGACATTGTATTCTCATAATAGATATATATGGCTTTTGGAGTTTCGGACGTTAAAAGGGGCTTTTCCAGTATATATATATATATAATCTTTTTCATTTTTTTTTCATCGCAGGTTGATCTTTTTATCCTAATTTGCATGAGACAGTTTGTTTCTATATCCAACTGAAACGACTTAACTGACTTGTGAGACAAATAATCTCTTTAGTGGGGTTGTTGAGTTACTAAATAGAGTCAAACTGTGAAGACTGGCCACAGAGTACTAGGAGCTGGGTGTATTTAGAACTTGATTATTATGTTCCGTTTCTTTTACCTGAAGTCACCAGATCCCTCAGTAATCTTTATTTAAAAGTAGGGCTGCACGATATGAGGAAAACTTGCGATATGCGATATTAGTGATCAATATTGCGATAACGATATAATTTGCGGTAAATAAACAAATAGAAAAATAAACAAAAACATCATTCCCATTTCATTGCAACAGTTTAAAAATTATACTCCAAATGACCCTCATCAACATGGGGGACAAACATCTAACATAACAGGACTCCATCTGATTAGTCAACAATGGGAAGGCGTCCATCTGATTGGTCAAAGCATAAAGGGATTTATTTGATTCGTTAAATGCTTCAAGCTGTTAAAAGATTGTTTTAACACATTTTGGGTTTGCGATTTATTGCGATATGCATATTGCAGAGATAAATTTGCGGTATATTGTGCAGGCCTATTTAAAAGAAATATCTGTTTTTATTCTTCACCTTCCACCTTTTGTTTTTTTAAGTGCCAAAAAATTACACTTTCACCTCCAGCTCCACCAAACAGAAACCGTCTTTGTATCTGCAGCTTTTGTCTGAAGCTTAGTCCCAACTAGGGCTGCACGATATGAGAAAAACTTGCGACATGCAATATTAGTGATCAATATTGCGATGACGATATAACTTGCGATACATGAACAAATACTAATACAAAACATAATTTCCATGTCATTGCAACCGTTTAATTTAAATACAGTGAACATCTAACATAAAAGGGCTCCATCCGATTGGTCAACAACATGAAGGCATAAAGGGATTTATGTGGCGATTAAATACTTAAAGCAGCCAAAAGGTTGTTTTAGCAAATTTAAGGTTACCATTTATTCCAATTTTTGCCGTCTTTTGCGCTGTGTGTATTGCACAGTTTGATATCGTGATGACGATAAATTTGCGATATACTGTGCAGGCCTAGTCCCAACTATGCATGTTCCACAGAGAATTAAAAACAGGAAGAAAAAAAAAAGTGGAGACTTCACAGGTAATGTTTTGGATAACAACAGGATGTAGTACCAGACAGAGGCACAGCGTCCCATTTTACAAAAATACAGCATTGTGTTTACAATACTGATTATAGTTTTTCTTCCCTCATTGGGGTGTAAACAAAGGTTAAAATAAAGGTGTTTGCACCCACATCTTTATTTTTATACAGGAAGTTTATGGTACATTTTCACTAATTTACAGTATAAAGCAGGGGTGTCAAACTCATTTTTAATCAGCATAGTGGCTGTCCTCAAAGGGCAAATATAATTTATACATGTAACTAACTGTAATGAAAAATAATTGTAACTACTCCTTAATGTTAAAAAACTCATTATTTATTTTCTTTAACTATTTAAAGTAACAATTACAGTTGCATAGAAAACATTTGCTTGCTTGTTACTTTAGCATAAATCCTTTTAAATTTGATTCTGACAGGTTAGGTTATATTGACAGTGTTTAAATCCTAATGTATAGTTGCCCAATCCGATATTTCATGTCTGATTCCTCCAGATATAAATAAATACACACCAATTTTTATTTTTTATTCCAAGAACTTTTATGCTCTGGCGGGCCACATAAAATGACATGGCGGGCCACGCGGGTCTCGAGTTTGACACATGTGGTATAAAGCTTCAGTTTTAAAAGTAAACTTACATTAACAATAAGAAACATCTACACAAACTTTTTACAGAAATTGATGCAAAATTTGATCTCAAATTTGATCTAAAAAAAAAAACTACTTTTTATTTTATTTTAGTTTATATGAAAAATTGCATGAAGTGTAATCAGATCTCAAAGGTTGTAACCATAATCTAACTATTCTCTGATTAAATGTGACTCGGAGCAGTCATAACCAAAAGGAACTTTAATCTAACACTACAACTAAAAGAAAAATAAGAAAGCAAATCTTCGAACAAAAGAGAAAATCTCATCCCCAAAGGGATCAATTTCCAGTGCTATCCTTTGATGAGGAATACTTTAGGGTATTTATCCTGGTTTATGGAGACAATTGGCCTCTCTCCAATGATAAGTCAACTATAAAAGACAGGAACTAGAACCGGACATTTCAGCCTTTACTGATACAAGGTCCCCTAATTATGTAATTCGACACAAGTCCGTTTGTCAGAGTTTTCATTCTTTAGCTAGTCTGCAAAAGAAGCAAAAGAATTCCAACAGGTTGATGTCCCAGCTTATAGCAACAGATCAAAGCATGTGCAGATCATATTGCCTGTAGCTTTATCTTATATTATCTAAATAAAAAACATTTTTCCATCCCCAAAAGTACTGTGCTGCAACAGTAACCTGAAAATGTATAAATGCATAAAATGTAACAGAAAGTTGCAGCATCTTGATGCATGGATATGCAAAATATAAAATGCAGAGACCCCCCCCCCCCCCCAAACAAAAGGAAGAAAGTATTTAACCCATTCCCATGTGTGATCTGAATCAATGCTATGATAAAAGCTCAGCATTGTGGGGGGCTCCCTACTAGTGACAGATAAGGAGCCTACAATGATTGCTATGACTACCTTCTTCAAAACTCATCCATAACAAACATTGACGGATTTCAGACAATGCTGTCAAACTGCTTAAGAAACCGGCTCCAATGTCCACAGCTGACATTAGAGATAAGATCACTTGGTTGGTGGTTTAATTATGGCATCCCCTCAGTTCAGTCTCAACCCACAGAGACCTGACCAAGCAGACAAGAAACATAAACAACACACTGACAGAACACCTAAAGTGCAGTGTATTTCTTACCAGGTTTCTTCTCAGTTATAAGCCTCATCGTTAGGCAAGGGATCAGCCCTCTCGTGTTTACAAAAATAAAAAAAAATGATCGAAATACGCTTGTTAGTCAGCAGTTCAGAAAGTTTTGATAAATCTTAACTTAAGCAGACTTCACGGAGCGCAGAAAACCAGACTTTTCAGCATTCTGGAAACTGAACTAGGATAGGTCTCTATCACATCATCCGAAACAATCGTGAAGCAAAGGGGCGGGATCGAGGGTGGTGTGGCCGCTCATTCACCCTTCCTCATGTAGACAAGAGTCGCCTGCTAATTGGCTGAAAGAAGCCAAGCCCACTTATCAGGAGCTTTTCCACCACCAAAAACGGACCAATCAGAGCCCTTTGAGGGCAACACGAGCGTTGATAAACACATAGGAAGGTTTCTGTGACAACGGAAGGCTGCTAAAATCATTTAGGTATATCAGAGCAGAAAAAAGATATCGAGATTGTGTTTGAGACCATAAATCGTAAATAAAAGGAGAAAGTGAAGATAAATTGTTCCGCTTTTCCTGCTTAGTGCTTGGTATGTGTCACACAAACAGCACAGTGACAACCGAGTACACACGATTTACATAAACATAAAGTATTATTATTATTAACTTACGACGTCGGTTTCGTTTGATCGACTCCGTCCTCCTCCGCAGTCGGGATCTCTTAGCCGGGGAGCCGTTGCATTCCCCTTCATCCCCGCAGTGATGGATGCTGTCTAACGCGCTGCTGCTGCTCGGTCCCGCACTCAGACCATTACACGCGCTGCTGCCGTTTGCAGCCACCACGACATGGCTGTGAAACCCCCTATGGCTCGGTCCGTTGTTCACATGAAAAGGACCCGCTCCTTTCTTGTCCATCAGCGACTTGGCCTTATCCATGACAAGAAATGTTAGCTACGCCAAGCCAAGCATCAACCGGTTGCGAAGGCTACAAGCTCGGCTTCTACCACTACTAGCAATGAATGCACGGAATACTTTAGCTTAGCTAGCTAACGTTAGCTTCGCTGTCAACCATTAAATGTTCAAAGTCTTTTCACCGTAAAAGATCAAATGAAATGATAGCGCACATTTTCCTCTTACTTATTTAAATAGAATACTTTCTAAAACCGTCTAAATGCAGCGTTTCCTTGAGGTCACTCGCGGTCATTCCCCCTCATCGAGGTTCTGGCAGGCGCAGCAGCAACAGTCAGTGTTGGACTGTTACGTCACGCGAGCCGTTCCAACCGTAACCCGAACTCGTTCACCTCCTCTGACCGGTTTTTACTGCACCCTTCATGAAATACGCAACATCAAACCCAGCTCGTCTAGTATCGTCGACACAGAAAACGTGTAAGACGCCGACTGAGGCGCGAGCAGCTGCTGCCGGTGCCTTATTTGTTTGCGACGCTGCTCGCTGTCATCCTCATTCCCAGCTGTCCTTTCCACGCGTGATATGTGCGCGCACTGTTGACATGCCACGGCCAGTCTGTCGGTCACGCATGTGAACTGTGAGAACCAGAGTGCAACATCCAATAAAACGTTACAAAACCTGCGATCACATGTCTTGTCAGTAATAGCAAACATGGCGTTAGATAAAAATTCCATCAATAGTATACAAAGGTTGGTCACCTTTTTTAGTGAAGAAAGCAGATTGAAAATGAGAAAAGGTTCAATTAAAAAAAAATCCCTCACCAGAAAAAGAATTTTATTTATATATATATATATATATATATATAAAGTAAAAAAATGACCAAATTTGTCTAGACTAAAACATTTAGTAGAGAATACATCTTCTAAATAAAAAGTCTGATATTCTAAACACTTTATTAATACATTTTAATGCAAGCATTATAAAGGTGATTGAAACCGCATAATATTAATAATTAAAAACACTATTAGTTATTTTATTGAGAATTTGGCATGGTCGATAATAAACATGGTCGATAATGCCTTTATTGTCTTCTTCCTTCTCTTTCGGCTTTTCCCATCAGAGGTTGCCACAGCGAAACAACCTCTCCTTCGAGGATGAGTCGCATGGTTAACTTGGCAATGTTTTACGCCGGATGCCCTTCCTGACGCAACCCTCTCAATTTATCCGGGCGTGGGACTGGCACAGGAGCAGAGAAGGGAACATGGAGCAGCCCGGTGTCAAGCTAAACTGGCTCCCCAATAATGCCTGTGCGAGGAAGAGGTGAGGGATATCACACCCCAAACTGTCAGCACACTTAGACTTGCCCCCCTGATAACTGCACTCCATAGTGGGGCAGGCTGAATCAGGTCCTGATATTTGGGGCAAGACGATTGAATATGAGGTTTTGCAAAAGCACAGCTAGATTGACAAAACAATAAATAGTTGCAGTTATGAATTCTGTTTTATATCTGATGCCACACAAACATTAGGTAAAGATATATGTACTATTAAACTGTTCAAGTACAGAAATTAGTGTTTTGGAAATCCCATGTATTTACCCGTAGCCCAAACGATGTGAGAATCAGGTCTATAAGATCCAAACATCCTTTAACAGGATTGAGTGCAGTGACAACCCTGGTAATTAGCCCCAGTTTACTATGTCTGCTACACACATTGCACGGGCAAGCACAACAATCACGCCAATTAGTGTATGAATAAATTGCTGGGAGAATATCTCCTACTTAAACAATATTTTTAAATCTGATATATTGAAATAAGTTAAACTTCAAATGTTGGTAGTCTGTTTGAAAACCACCTAAGTTGGACTGTGATGTCAGCACCAAATCCTATTCCACAGAAATGGAAAAACACACTTTGGATCTTTGCAAACAGAAACATTTGCTGCTTTTGAAGGAAGTTCCTCTTTGTCACTAGTCATGTTTCAAACATATTTCTAGTAAAATGACCAAGCAAATACTTCAAACCTCCAGCATATTTTAATGGTTTCTTATGCAAATACATGATTCTGTTCTACTTGTTGGTGAGTCACAGGACTGCATAAATGTAATGATTACAAATATAAAAATTAAACAGCATACATTCTATAAAAAAACCTTTAAAACGAGGTATCGAGGGTTTACAGAAAATCTCAGTTTGTACTTTTAATTATTCTGTAGGTCTAGATGGCGTGTAACAGTATAAACCATGCAGCTTTCTCCCCATTCTTCCAATGTATTTCAGATGATAAACATTAGAGACTATATATTTTCTGTGGGGTCACTGAGGCATATTTCTTATCCATTCAAAGTTTTGTATTTCTGTTTAGTATAAAATCCTCTGCTCTTTTTTTAAGCAAAAAGAATAGAAACAAGATTAGGACATTTATTATATTTAAGGCAGGATAGTAGGTTTATTTATTTTCTATTCAGAGCCTGTTTCAGTTCTGTTATTTGAGACATCCAGCTCATCTCAGGACACTCATCTTATACAGTCAGTTCATGAAGCGTAACTTCTCTTTTGGTTTTCCGACTTTGTTTTTCTACCAAGGAAGTTCGGTCCCATCCCAGTTGTATGCCTTCCCAGTTTTTTCAATACTTAGTGAGTTTATGATGCTCATTAAACAGCTCACAGACTGTTCAGAACTAAACAACTTGTCCTTTGGAACATTTTTGTGATAAGGCCTGGAGAGGTCTGTGTTCACGGTACCTGGATGTAAAGACACGCAAACCACCTGAAAGAAGAACAAAATAAGGTAAATAACAGCAATAAGCATTTATGATACAAAATTTTAAAAATGTATCATCTAAGACTTTACTGAATATACAGTATGGAATAAGAAAACAATTGTCATTTGATTTTTGTTTTTTTTTAATAAAAGACAAGAAGTCAATCTCATAGAACATATTATATGTTAGTCCCACAAGAAGTGGATTTAGGGGGACGTTGGCCTTGTGTGCAGACAGAAAAGTGCAGGCATAAAAAAGCAGACTTGCTGGGTGAGATATACGGATCAAGAGCATGGCTTGGTGCTCCTCCATACTGCAAATATGAGATCTGCCATGAAAATCTGCCCACACACACAATATCATTTGACATTTTTAAACAACAAAGTACGCAATCCCACCTTTAAGCTCCTATTATCTGACGATGTCCTTAAATGCAACAGCGATCACAGCTAAACTATACCCAAACCTACAGCATACATCCTGAAATACTTTCCGAATTATAAATCTAAATAAAAAGGATGCATTTCTTTGGGTTGATGAGAGTAAGTCTCTTAACATCAGAGACTTCTCAGTCGCAAGTTGCACCAAAGTCCAACACATCTACAGTCAGGACCATAAATATTTGAACAGAGACACATTCTAATTTTGTTTCTGTACATTACAACAGTGAATTTTAAATAAAACAACTCAGATGCCATTGAAGTGCAGACTTTCAGCTTCTATTCCATGGGTTGAACAAAAAGATTGGATAAAAATGTGAAAAACTAAAGCATTTTTTAACAAACAATCCCTTCATTTCATGGTAAGTAATGCAAACTCCAGGCCTTTTGTCTGCTTCTCTCATAATGACATAACAAGGGAATTGCCCACACTTGCCCGTGCAATAGCATGGAAGTCAATTGCCCAATTACTTACGAGCCCACAAAATGAAGGGATTGTGTTAAACCCTTGTGCTATCCTAGGCACTTTAACATTGGGAGTTGGGTCATCTAGACCCACTAGATCAGGGGTGTCAAACATACGGCCCGTGAGCCGTATCCGGCCCGCAAGATGGTACAATCCGGCCCAGTCACGAGGAGTAAAAATTATAAGTATGTTTAAAAAAGAAAGCACGTCTCTAGTCCATTCCTGTGGCGAGTTATGATTTTTTAAAGACATAACTGAAATGCGCAAATCCGCCACTAGGGGGAGTAAAGGAAAAGCAAAACAGGTGAAACAGCATATCTTTGGATGTGCCAAAAGCGAAACCTAACAGCTCTGTGTCTGGGTAAGATGTAGTTTGGTTCTGCGCGAGCCTCATCGCTGTTATGTTGCTATAAGAATGATCAGTTGTGACACCATAATGACCAAAATGTTGTCAAAAAGGAAAAAAGGTTGAAGTGGAGTGAAAGTGAGCTTTCCAGGAAAATAAATGTTTTATTTGTTCACGGAACTGAATGCAAAACCTGAATGCTTGGTATGTCATCAAAAAGTGCTCAAAGAACATAACTTTCAGCATTACTATGAGACTCATAACAAAGAAAAGCTTCCCCATTTGCAGTTAAGAAAAGAGAAGATTTACTAACTATTAGATGGACTGAAAGAACAACCGTCTGCATTTACTGCAGCGTGATGTAAGTGATGGAGCAGTGACACCTAGATACCTTATTGCAAACAAGTTGGAGCAAACATCCAAAACATTTTCGGATGGTGAACTTATTGAAAAATGCTGAAGGATGCAGAAGTCTTGTGCCCCAAAAAGCAGTTGACCTTTGCTAGCATAAGTCTGTCAAGGATCACGATTGCAGATACAACATCTCTGAGGAGACTTGGGTGCCAATTGAAGGAATCCAGTCATTTAAACTGTGCAAAGTAAACAACAACTGACACATCCGATAAGAACAGCGAAATCATCATCACCTTCCTGAAATAATCAGCTTAAGGTCTTTCATTAACATTTTCTTATGACCTGCATTGGAATAAAAATAAAAACAAACTTTAAAAATATTTTCCTTTCATTTTGTAACATTAGTATTTAGCAAAATTCAAAAAATTTTATATTGTTATATTGGAACTATGAATATTACAGCATGCAATGTGCATTGTAACAAATTATTTTATTTTATCTTTTGTCTTCTTAAGTTTGGGATGTATTCTGTTATTGGCTAACATGGCTCTGATATAATGGGGTGGATAAGAAACTCCAAAGTGAAAATGTCTGGAAATACATATTTAAAGTAAATATATTTCACCTTTAGATTCCATTGTTAATTAAAAGGCAATCGGAAATAAGAGTTAGTGGCTGCTTTTTGACAAATGGGAAGCTATTTCTTATTTTTTTAATAACCTTCCTTTGGTTTTTAATCGTTTCATCCGTTTTTTCCAATAGTTTTTAATCTGCATATATGGATGATTGTGATAATAATATCATTTTTTTTAGGTAAAACAGTAAAGCTATGGCACCTTTGGTCGACTGCGGCCCAGCTCTATGGACAAATTCCTGGTCGCCATGTTCAGAGCTGCTTTGGACATTCGATAGCTATACCAGCCTCCAAGTCCTGGGAAGAGAAAAATAATACTTGATCAGAAGGAAGTCATTGTTTTTTTGTATCTCTGCTCAAAGTTTGCATGGATAGAAAACACCCACAGAAAGGGCTTCAGAGACACATGAGTGTGGTAGATACCATTGTCTCCAATGGAGCCTACTTTGGCTGTAATGTTGACTATGATGCCGCTGTGCTGCTTTGCTTTCTCTGAAGGCTGTTGACCAAAACCACCAGCGCCCTTCTGCAGGAGGGGGGAGAAATATTTGGCCATGACCAAGGGACCCACTGTGTTGGTTGTCAAAGTGGAAACGATCCCCTGAAAAGCAAAGTTTCAATTGTCATAAAGGGAACTCATAAGAGAGCAATCTTTTCTTTTATTGTTTGGCATTTGTGTAGTTTTTTTTATATGACTGATTGGGCTCCCTCCCTTCCTCCACCTCCATAAATTAATCATGATAGAAATTCACATTGCACGGCCCTTTTGAAACAGTACTGTACCTGTGCAGAAACGTCCCTAAGGCTGGTCTCTCCTTTTCCGGAGGGGTGAAGCATAGCAGAGGAGTTGACAAGAAGATCAAGCCTCCCAAAGGCCTCCTTCACCTGCTCTGCGGCTCCACGGATGTCATCCTCCTGGTTCACGTTCAGCTTCAACATCGTCAGTCTGGCCGGATGTTGTCCAATCAATCCACGCAGCTCGTCTGCCCCGTCCGGGTTTCTGCATGTCGCTATTACTGAAGCGAACTGGTTGTTTTTTAATATATGTTTGCAGAACGCAAGCCCCAGTCCTCTGCTGGCACCTTGAATGAGAGCTACGGGGGCAGCCATGTCAAGAAAATAACAACACGTGGGGCTGTGAAATGACGTACCACCTACTATTTGCTGCTTTCAAGTACACCTACGGAGTCGTAAAGTAGAATTTTTGGAAGAAAATAGGTCGTAGAAGTGAGAGTATTCAAATGGATTAAAGATTCAAATAATTTTCTTTGCCACAAATAATGGACATTAAGACTGACAAGTGACCCAATATATTCTAATTATTCAATTGTCCACTTTCTATCTATAAAAAACTGAAACTAACGAAGTAAACCTGACTGCAACACGTTTCACAACAGTTGAAGTGCGCCCCCTATGGTCATTTAAAAAAAGACTTACACAACTGTCATTTTGCGCATGCGCACACAATTAAAGGTGAGGACGGTGAATTACAAAAGGCCAAAAAATCCATTGAGTTATATCACTAGAGGAGACATCACGTGGTTCCTCATGGGAGGAGAGCACCGCCATCTTGGTGAGGTTAAGTTACTACTGCAGTGAATGCATAAAACCAGTTCATTGTGCGGGTTTCAACTGCCAAAATCAGAGAACTGAGTCCATGAAGGAGGAAGGTATATCATTTCACAGGTAAGTACTATAATATTTTTCTTTTAATGCTGCAGGGGCTTCATTAATCATACTCATGTTGACATGCATGATGCTGCAGGGCTGTTATCAACATGCTGCATGATGTACGGATAATTTGCTGTCGACATAAATGTACATTTTATTTTGCTAAACCTGTATACAGCATACTAGGCTATTATAGTAATTTATAAATTTCTGACTCAGAGACTGAACTTTTCTTGCAGGTTCCAATGGATTCAGACTGTTGGCTTGAAATCCCGACACCAAACGATCTGTTACACTAATTGATCACTCACATGAATCAGTAAATCTATTGTTCACTTTTGGACTTCTTTTGAATATTTATTTTATTATTATCATTATTATTATTATTAATAGACTTATTTTTAATTATTTATTGACTTATTAGTTATGTATTGTTATTATTCATTGTTTGTATTGACTCACTATTGAGTTATTATTATTATTATTATTATTATTATTGACTTATTGTTGGGGTTTTCTAAATAATTTAAATTACATGTCAAAGAGATCTAAAACTTCTAAATGTTTAGAAATTATTTTTAAAAATTCTTTGTAATCATTTTCTTATCTGTAAGAAGTCCTGCAACAATGCATTTTAAATTAAGGTTTGAGCTTTTAAGGCTAAAACAACAAATGATGACCACCGCCCTCCGTACCAAGAGCGACGCGGCCTCTTGCGGTATCTCTTTGGAACATGGGTAAAAAACTCGAGAGAGCGCAACTCGCCGGTGGCTGGCTGAATCACACTAACAGGTGATTAGGAGTCTTTTTCTATCTGACAATCAACTCTGAGCCGCAGCTGCCCCTGTGGTCATAGAGACAGAGCCGCGTGTGTCAGAGGAAGGGGGAGGAGGGATGAGCGCAGACCATTTTTTTAGGATTGAGTTTTTTTGGAGGATTTCTACTGTTGGTGTTGCACAAATTTAGGGAAATGCCAAATATTTTTGGAGAAATCCCACTGATGAGTTCTAGATTTAGTCTTCCCAATGTTTTATAAGACCTAAACATATTAATCACAATAAGTTTTTTTTTAGATCTAATCCTCTGATATGTTTCACAAAGACACACACAGGACGTCACACATTAAGAAATTTTACTTCTAAAAATGAAGCAGGAGTCAGCTCTGAAAAAAATCTTTAAAAAATTATGAAAGAGCAAAAAAATGGAGATTATTTGATATATGTTCTTATTAATATTTCAGGCTTTCTTTGTTTGTCCTGCAACATGTTCATATTTGTATAATTTTGACAGAATACATTTTTAAGGAGAGCAAAATATTACAGGTTATTTAAGGTTTAACTTGATTTTTATTGGATTAATATTCCTGTTTTTATTCATATTTATGCTCAAAACGTTGAGTTTTAAAGGTTTGAAAGTTTAGTTTTAGTGTGTTAAGTAAATGTTTATCTTCTTACATTTTAAAACTGTAAAGCGTGTTTTAACTTGACCCTGTGTGACTGAGTTTTGACCCCTGTAGTCTGAGTCTAGAAAAATTCATGCACTTTTTGAGTAAAATGGCTTCAAATAGAAGATAGGGACACAACAGGATGTTGTCAAATTTTAGCAGCTATTATTACTTGGGGGCGCTGGTGGGGGTTACTCGCGGGGAGTAAGTTAGTGTAGAACCGCCACTGAGTCTGGATATGTTCCAGAACATTTGTGAAACAGATTTTGATAAGAGGAGGCCAGACTGTTGGCGAAACCCGACACAAACCATCTGTATTTATAATTGATCACTCATGAATGAAGTAAATCTATTATTCACTTTTGGACTTCTTTTGAATATTTATTTTATTATTATCATTATTATTATTATTAATAGACTTATTTTTAATTATTTATTGACTTATAAATTATGTATTGTTATTTATTATTCATTTGTTTGTGACACTATTGAGTTATTATTATTATTGTGTGTGGCTTATTGTTAGGTTTTCTAAATAATTTAAATTACATGTCAAAGAAAGATCTAAAACTAAATGTTTAAGTGTTTTAAAAATTCTTTGTAATCATTTTTATCTATGAAAGTCAGCAAGAATGCATTTTTTTAATTAAAGTTTGAAGCATTTAAGGCTGACTGTTTCTCTTCTTCCAAACAGCAACAAATTATGTATCTATATACATATATATATTATATATATAAATATAATATATTTACATATATGTATAAATAAATATAAATGTTAAAATATATATAGTATAAAAACTACTTAGACACCATAAATGCAATAGAAATCATTGTCATGTGGAAACGTCGTCGACCTCACAAAATGGCGTCGCTCCGCCACGTCGACCAGGCTTCTAAAGCAGTGTGTCTCCTCTAGTGATATAAGTCATGAAACAATCCCCCTCCCCAGCAAATGTAAGCTAAAACAATGGCAAAAAACTGCATATGTTGAAATATTTTTAAATTTAGACCAAAATGGCTGAATTGAATGTTGTAAATAATTATAGATATTCTAAAAACATGAATGATTTTTTTTCAAATATATAATCGATTTTGATTTATTGATTTATTTCAAGCATTGTAGCCAGCAATAAAGAATTTACACATATTTATCAAACTCATTACGTAAATGTTGAAATGCATAGATTAAAAAGACATAAAACAAAACAAAAAGTCACTTAAATCACGCGCTTCCAAATAAATACGATGATTAACTAAAGTCCAAGTAGAGCTTGATTTATTAACCGAAAAAGAGAGTGGAAGAAGCCAGAACCCTATTGAGTTAATTCAATTTATAGTTTTATAGTTTTTTTAATCAAGTTCTGATCCGATAGATTCTTTTCAAGGAACAAAATCCAGTGTCTAGTGATGATTGAATATCTTCAGAAAACATTCATTCTGTGATTTCAATGAAGCAATGTAGTAACCATTATGTAACCTTAAATGATTATTATTAGAACACGTGATCACATTAAACCAGTAATTATTGCTGCACATTGCATATCAAGTAAAGAAAATAAATAGCTTATTGATTGTAATTCAAACATTTTAGTAATCATTTTTGCACATTACACAATGTAATACTCATTGGTTGTAATACTCATTGGTTATAATGATTATTTCCACTGGTCAAATTCACATATATTTGTAATTATTCAAACACCTGTTCAAGTCATAACCTCTTATCTTCATATTGTGAATTTAAAGTTTCTTTATACCTATTTTTGAATATTTGTATATTTGAAGATTGAGTTAATTACTTAACTTGTTCCAAAGTTTAGTTCCACACACCGACATATAGAAACTTTTCTTTGTGGTTCTTATCCATTTGATCCTAAAGTTCCTAAATCTTCTCAGTTTGTAGCCTCCTTCATTTTCTTAGAACTGTTTGGACATTGAATGTTAGCGATTTCCGACTAGCTCTGTATAGAAGTTGTGCAGTGTAAAAATCCACAAGGTCATACAGTTTTAAAAGTCCAGATCGATCAAATAAATAGTTTGTATGATCAAGATATCCGGCTGTATAAACAATTCTGATGGCTCGTTATTTAAAGTAAAAAAGAGGATGTAGTGAGAATTATTACAATTATTCCCTCAAATTTATATACAGTAGGTGAAATATGGTACTATTAGGTGCAGTACAATAAATATATACTGTTGTATTTTAATATATATTTTGATTTATCTATGATTCAAATACTTTTTGAGACTTTAGCTTATAAGTTTCTGATTTGTTGCTTCCAATTCAGTTTGTCATCGATAACAACCCAGAAGAAGAATTTGATTTCTGTGACACTTTCAATTAGGACATTATTTATTTCAATTGAGAGCTCAGTAATGGCGTTGTAGTTACCAAAAATATCACTTTGGTTTGTTTCTTTAAAAAATGCTATATGAAATTAAGTTTTTCCAATAAAGAAATCTTTTAGAAAGGTTCATTTTAAACTCTTGTAACGTCAGCTTTTCAGCTGCTTGTTTTTGGTATGTTTTACCTTGAGCCACTGGGGGCAGTAACTGCACATTATTACTTGTTACTGAAGCATGGATAGTCGCGTTTCAGATATTTTTCCATTTGTTTCTCATTTTACAAAGCGTATCTTTAGTTTTTAAACAATGTATAATACATAAAAATATAGTTTTAATAAATAAAATATTAATACGGGGCATTATTATAACGGTTACACAAAAGTATGTTGCCTAGCAACTATTGATTCTAACGTCATATTATGAGCTAGGCGTTTGGCTAACAAATGAGACTTTCTTCAGACCCAAAATAGAGCCTAGATGCCGCTTAAAAGAAGAGGACCGTTACAACTTGTCTACAGAGAAGTGGATAAGCTAAAAAAGCAGGTGTGTTTTATAGTAGTACCCTCTCGTGTACAATAAACTAACCGTAAAAAGCAGTGTTTGGCAGGGTAAGAAAATAAATCTTGATTTGAGCCTAGACTTAGATGTTGCATTTAGGTACGCAAATGTAAAGTAAACCCCTGTAAACTTGTGCTTTTGAACAAGTCCGATTTTAGCTATGGAGATGCAGGCAGATGTGAATAATAGCACAAAGAAATATTTTATCATTGATAAACTAGAAGGCATTCACTGATCAGATCATTGGATTAAGCAACTGAGATAGATATTAACATTATTTAAAAATCATATACCATACAATTAAACATACTCACGATTGCAATAATGTTTTCCCTAAAACAGGTCGATCATATGGTAAAGGATGTGCAAAGTAAGGTTGGATCTAATGAAGAGGCTTTTCGAAGGTATGAATCGTTTCTATACTAGTTTCATTGCTTTCAAAAAGCAGTGTCTGTTTATCAGCCAAAAGAGAGCAAACAGCTATAAAGCTAAAAACTGTAATTCCATCTATAAATGTTAACTTTTTTTGTCACTGTTATCTTAAGTACACAACTGAGTCCACACCCATTATAAATGTAAAAATTTAAACATTATGCTTTCAAGAAACACATCTGTGAAAGCTTTCACAATAAATAGCAAATTAAAGAGCTTCTCAAAATATCATTGGACACATCGTCTCTGCTCTTCTTAAGGCTGGAAGTCTGTCCAGCTTTTCTCTATACATTTTCTTTTACCTTCAGTGATGATCTTTATAGTTGGATGGATATTGATGTTGCTTTATATACAATTTTATTGTTGGATTTTACAGTTCTTTGCCTCTTTCATTAGAGTAAATTAATACTTAAAGAAATCCTTTAAAATAAATAAAGTCAAGCTAATACTGTTTCGGTATACTATTAAACTCTCAGTTTAAATTTACTATCACAAACAAGAAGTTTTAAATTAAACTTGTGTTGCATTTATATTTCCCAACAGATGTCAAGACCTGCAGATATCAGCAGAGAAGACACTAAAGACTTTGCAAAAGCTGACAAAGGTTCATATGCCTCCAACAGTCATTTGTAACCCTTGTGCTATCCTAGGCACTTTAACATTGGGAATGGGGTCATCTAGACCCACTAGACAGTGGGCTGAACCTTTTTTCTTTAATGATTTGTGATCCTCACTGGTGTCCATGGATTACATGAAATCTTTCCACCTTAATCCACCTTTGTCATGGTAGGGAGAACACGTCAATGCAAGGGCGGGCTCATCTAAGATAGCACAAGGGTTAATAGGTGCAGCAAAGTAAGACAACAGTCTAAGTAGTCAGTGATGTCACTTTATAATGTGATGTACTGGTTTGCAGGCCGATGAGCCAGCTCCTGTGGGTAACTATGATCAGAGGAAACAGGAAGAAGAGCGACGGCTGCAGAAAATCGCGGAGCGTCTGAATGATCTTTCTCTGGATCTTTCACCACCTGGACCCAGTCGTGACACCGGGTCAGCTCCAGCAGAATATAGAGAAAGAATTCCAGACTCATCATTTTTTACAAGAAGTTCCATTTGCAATTGTCCCTGTTGCTGTTGAGACTTCAAGAGTCTCCCAGAACCAGAGATATTTGTGTGTGTGTGTGCGTGTGTGATAAGGAAAACGTAAACTTCCCATCTTGTCTTATTCTACAGTGACGTTTCAAATGATGAGAGTCAAAGGGAGGCTAATGAAGATGAGGGGAGTAGTAGTGGTGATGACAGTGATGAAGACTCAGATGATAAAAAAGCTGCAAAGCCACCATTACAATCAGACCTCTGGATCTACACTGTCCTGAGTGATTTCAATGGAGAAGAGGAAGGAGATCTGTCAGTTCAGGTAAATCCCTGCTTTTCTGAAAGGCTGAAGATATATTTTATGACTTTGTTTTTTTCTTTTTTTGCATTTTTAAAAGTAGTGTAGCAAAAGAAAATCAGCATAAATTCTGTGTCAATGTATGCATGCAATATAAACACTTATTTCACTTTCCAGGCACCTTTTAAGAACTGCTTATGTGTTGATTCTTGGCAAAATTGGAGCATTAGTGTAATTTGAATGCTGAATGTTATTCGAATGCAGTACTTGATAAAATCAGAAGATGGAGCCATAGCCACTTCATGGCAAATAGCTGTACTTTATTTAACCTTTGTGCCATCCTATGGGGTCAAGATGACCATTGACGTGTTCTCCCTACCATGACGAAGGTGGATAAAGGTGGAATATTTCACGTAACCATGGACACCAGTGAAGATCACAAATCATTGAAGAAAAAAGGTTCAGTGCACTGTCTAGTGGGTCTAGATGACCCAACTCCCAATGTGAAAGTGTCTAGGATAACACAAGACGATCCATCTTAATAGGTTTTCCATCAACATACTTTTAGATTTAAAGCCTTTTTATTGTTGTAAAATCCTATTCTCCTTATAACCGATTTAATGTGGTGTTTAAAAATGTGCTTCTGTGAAAATGTTTTTTGTACGTAGCTCCTGGCCAACAAAAACCTAAAGTCTTATTGCTGTCTCTTTTTCAGAGAGGAGAGGTGTTGAGGATCATCCGAAAGACGGTGGATGGTTGGTGGCTCGCTCAGGACTCGAAAGGCAACAGAGGAGTGGTTCCAAAGACATTTCTGAAGGTACACGGTCCATTTCAGACACCTTCACTCAGTTTCTATGCAGTCTTAGATATTTAAATGAATATTTGCTCTTCACTGAGAAGAAGAAGAATAAACTGAAATGCAAACAAAAATTAAAGACTGTGGAGGTGAACATTGTCTTTTAGTTTGGCTGTGGTGTTGATGATGATGATGAGGAAGACAATGGCGATGAAGAAGACAGCGAAGAAGAAGATGAAGCTGAAGATGAGGTGGTGGAACCAGAAGTTGGCAAAGACTTCATTGGTGAACAGGACAAAAACAGGTTCAGTTGAACTTTGATGAATATCTCAGAAAACTTTTGTGATATAAATCAGTCTCCATTAAGAAGAGAACATTCTTATAGTTTACATCATTTATTTAACCAGGCAAAAAGCAAACTAACAAATATCTGTGCTTGTCCTTCAATTGCTTTTGACGGCAGTGTCTCCAACTGGTCGACGGTCAGAAAGGCTCTGAAAGAGGTAAACTCTACAATAATTCAGTTTTCCTCCCTTTAAGCCTTACAGGCGTGGCTTTAAAAAAATAAAGTTGAAATTTGTCATGCTTCAGGTTGATGCAACTGATGTGCTGTCAGCCATGGGAGCTATTCCACCGGGATTCAGACCATCCACTCTCAGTAAACTGCTGGAGGAGGAAGGTAATCTTTTACTAACAGCACTATTTGAACGCAGTAAGAGCTTAGTAGCAAGGCAGATCATGTTACTCTGACGTTAGCTACTATTTCCGTCTTTTTGTTTTTTTTTAATACCAAAAATTTCCGACTTTCTGGTGTAGAAAACTGGACCGGACAAGACTAGTGACCAGTTTGTCCTAATGTGTTTTTGCCCGATTGTAAACGATGTTTCATGAAATGAAAAGTTCTCGAAAAATTCAACTAGACAACATTTCTGTTCAGTTCTGTCCAACTGGTGTTGAGCTATGTTCCATGAACTGCATTAATGTACATTTTATAAAATATGAAGTATTCACCAGTCTCCCTGTGTGTTTGGATTCACTTCCAGTTATTTCTTACTATGTGCGTGTGCCAGAAAGATAGTCAGAGTGAAGGCGTTTCAGTTGATAACCACAGTCTTCCTCACCGCTGCTGTTGAATCTTCTGTGTTTAAACTGATTAAGTAACAAAGCTCTTGATATGTGCGTAATGTCGCAGGTGAAACGTACAGGGCAAGTCGCTACATTAAACCTGAGCTCAGCCAATCTCAGCTCTCCTTTAAAGACCTCCTCCTGAACCCAGACACCGGCAGGGTGAGCGTGACCATCTCCATTTCTTTCTCCTCTGTTTATGTGGAGATGTGGGGGCTCATAATAGTGCTTTCATTTGACCTAGGTTCATGCTCGCCAGGTCAAGACCTGTGTTTGCTTCACTTTGTGGAGTTGCAGGTTGATTCCCACTCCTGGGGTCGGAGTTCAGGTCCTCAGCAGACACGTCCGTGTCTGTGCCTTCGATGGATCACAGGTAGAGTTTTAAGTAAGTCCTGCCTCAGTGGCAGAGAAGTGGAAATTCCTGTTCCTTATTAATAAACTCCTTGCGCTTTAGGTTTTGAGTAACATCCACACAGTCAGAGCAGCATATAACCCCAAGAACCCCAAGACATGGAGCTTTTCTCCAAAGGTATGTCTAACCAGTTTTATGTCCCATCGTCTAAACAGATTATTAGTACTTATTTGTTGATTTTTTTGCAGATGACCGGCTTGTTGCCCGTCCTAATGGACGGAGACTGTTTCTTGCGCTGCAACTCTGTGTCTCCTAATCTAGGAATCCTCTTTGAGCTTGGAGTCACTTTTATTCGAAATGTAAGAGTTAATGCAAAATAAAAAAAGAGATTTTTTTGCCACAGGAGTGGGAAATTGGACTTTGTGGACTATGTTGCTCTGCTTTTAGTCAACAGGGGAGAAAGGAGAATTGAGTTGTGGTTGGGCCTTCCTGAAACTATACGACGAGACTGGAAATCCACTCTCTAACAAGTAGTAACACAAAACTCTTCAACACATACCAGCTAAATGATAACCGTATGCTATCAGTAATTTGTCACAAACAACATATAATGTTGTTTCATGTGTTTAGGACGTACGAGCTGCCAGTGAATGGTGGCACTCCGTACGACAAGGATGTCACATTGGAGACTTCAGTCTCAAGAGGATGTAAGAGCATCAGAAAGTCTAATGTTGTCATGACTCCAGAAAAACTGTGCTGATGAGTGCAAACTGTACACCTTCTCTCCTCCTAAGCCCCTGGCAGTGTTTTCCAACAGATGCTCAATGCCAGGCGGCTGCCCAAACTGGTTGTAAAGATGAAATCGACCAATAGTCGAACCAAAACGCAACTCAGGTGGGAGGACCAATGTCAAAAGCCTACGGCAAAGCCTCAATGCATGCAGTAGATCATGGGAACTGATGCTGGATCAACAAATTCCTATTAGGTGTAGCCGCACACATTGCTGACTCACATGAGTCCAAATAATTGCAGTGGCCAGAGGAAGGCGTTTTTGGGTTTTTACTGTATCATGCTAAGCTAGGTGCAACTATATTGGTCTAACTCTACAACATAGCAGAAATGTGTTATTTTTCAACAAAATAAAACTCAGATTTTGGCTTTTTTAACAGGATAGTAGAAACATCGTCTACGTTAGTTTTCACTTTTTTTCAAACACGCTAATTTCAACATTAGCGTGTTTCCTGCTTTTCTTTTCCTTCATATAGTTGTCTTGTTGATATAATCTAAATCAGGGGTCTGCAATCTTTAACACTAATGGAGCCATTTTTCAAGTTTTTATAGACCATAAATGTTAAAACCTAATTGACTGACAAACCTATTGTTTTTTCAAACTGTTAGCATTTTTCTTCAAAACCACAATGGAGGGATAAATGAGGCACACAACCTCAGGTTCCAGACCCCTGATCTAAACAAATGGGTTCCATCAGTCACTTGTTAAGTCGTCTCATAGAAGTCAAACTGTTTGTTTTGTTATTTTAATCAGATAACATTAAGGGAATGTTTTGAAGCAAACCAAGACAAGACGCTTTTAAACCCCCTTTCAAATCTTATTTCCAAGTCATGTATTGACTTATATTTTCTTTTTCCAGGTAAATGTTGATTTGATTTGAAATAAACTTACTTCTACTTAAACAGTTAGTGGAATTATAAAGTCCTTTTTTCTCCCTCCTCCTTCAGTGTGCTTCCAGAGACTCTTCTGCACTGTCTGAGCTGCGTTAACCTCCTGGCTCTGCACCGACAGCTGCTGGCCGACGCTCTGCTGATGGACCGCGTTTCCATCCAGAACGCAGGTACCGCATACCGGAGCTCCACACATTCCCACGACTCAGCGGGATCTCCAGGTCCTCCTTTGTCTCTGTTTCAGATCTGATGTGCAGTCCGATACTCTCTAGCTTTCCTGTGCTGCTGGACCAGACGGACCTGCTGGACGCTCTCAGGGTCTGAAGGGAGAGCTTTGTTTACCCATTTGCCTTTAAATGCTTTGCAAATAGGATGCATTCATTTGTAGTAGTTTTGAATGTATTTGAATGGCAGTGTAATAGTTTTCTCACATTCAAATCTTTCAGAGTGCTTGGTTGGAGGCTGAAAACGGCATGAGCAAAGCGCAGAAGGTGACTATGCCTCCTCCGTTATTGAGGAGATATACACACCCTTTTTTCAGCAGGGAGGAATACATCTCCACATTTAGTATTTAGTGTGGTAGCAAACGTAGAAGCCCGTTTGTGTAATAACATCACAGGCCTGCAGAGGATGCTGTCAGTATGAAGATCCCAGTGCTTGCTGGCTGTTGATGGACTGTTGCCTGTCAAATATTTTTCAGAGAGATCTTTCATATCTGAAGCAAGAGTTCACTAAAGTCTACTTGTCATCTGCATACTTCCTGCTTCACTCGCCATCCTTGCCCAGTTATTGCTGGGCAGACCAGACCTCAGAGGAGCAACGAGCCAGAGTCATCTATTCCACTCTAAGCACTCTCCAAACCTCCCAACAGAGTGGTGGACAAGTGGGAAATGCAGACATCTTCTTTGACTCAACACACGAACATCTGGCTTTTGAAATAAGTGAGATGACATTTGATCTCCTCCAGGCAGCTGTCTTTAACCAAGAATAAGTCTCTTCTGTTTTCTATCATATTTTTGGAGATATCAATGATTGTTTTTCTGTTATTAAAATCTGTAATAGCAGACAAAAGACAGAAGCAGTGAACAGAAGATTTTATTTCTTCCGTAGATTTTGAACTCAGAATGTTGCCAGACTGATTAAAGAACACTTTCAGAAAGTAAGTGGCTTCAGTCTTTTGCTACATACATTACATGCCTCAGAATCTGTTTGTACTGTTCTTGTTTATGTGGCAACATAAGCGGTTCAGGACACACCAAACAAAATTGAGGACTCAACCAGGTGGAGACGTGGTTCTGGCTTAAAAAATAGTTTTAATAGCAATAATTAAAACCAGATAAAAACAGTAAGAGATTAAAACCAGGGTAAAACCAGATAAAAACAGCGAGAACCTCATATAAATAATTAAAACAGAGTAAAACAATTATAAAGAGCCTCAAGCCCACCTGTTAACAGCACGGGCACACACAAAAAACACTTGAACGGAACAAACAATACCCCATAACATGCAGGGGATAAGGTGCAAACAAGAAAAACACGGCAAACCAGTGAAGGCCCAGAGTCTGTGTACCCGAGTCCTTTGTACAGGTGGTCAGGAAGCGGTGGGTGCAAACACACCCACGTCATTCCTGGCCTCCAACTCCCAGAAGCACCTGCACAGCCACGTGGTTGGCCATAGACGAAGTGGGAGGGGGGGCCGTGTAGAGAGCACCTACGAAAACACTGAAAGAACTAAAACTCTGTACAGTGGCAGCAGCAGCGGGTTCCACCAAACACCCTGTGGAGGCAAACCAGAAAACAGGCAGCAAGGCATTACCTCCGTGACCAGAGGACATGCAGGACATGCTGGTCACGGGTGGAAAAAGCAAGAGTATACTTGGTAAACACGTCTGTTAAAACCAAAACATTCTCCAGCCCACTACGAGTGAGCTCCAACACTGTTAAGTCCATAACCAGGATTTCATTTGGACGGAAGGCCAATAAGTGTCCCATTGGACTACGGGCAGGTGGCACATTGGCCTTGGCAACTTGACACCTCTCACATTTTTGGCACCAGTCAGTCACATCAGCAGACATCCCTGGCCAATAATGCTGCCGTAGCAGCTCCAGGGTCCTCTCTACCCCTTGATGCCCATGCTTTTGGTGGACTTCAGTCAATACCTGTTCTTTCATGGCTGCAGGGAGCACCACTTGAAATACCTCCTCTGCTCCATCTGGGCAAAAGACCTGGCGGTACAGCACCCCATCCCGCTCCACCAAACGGTCCCATTGTCGGAGCAGTGTCAAAACAGCTGGAGACAGCCGTTTGGGCTCCTCCGGTGTTGGACGAAGCTTCTGTTCCCAAAAAGGGCCCAACTCCTTTATTATCAGGTCAGCTTGTTGCAACTTTAGCATATCTAATGAACTGCAGAGTGGGAAAGCAACTTGAGCTGCCTGAGAAGCCTCCACCCTAGGGGATGTTTGAGTCAGCTGCAGATTCCCAGGGAGCCTAGTGCCAGGAAGAACAGGATCCAGGTCTGGAGTACCTGGGGCATGCTGCCTGGATAGGGCATCAGCATTTTTGTTGCTCCTTCCAGACCTGTATTTTATGACAAAGTCAAAAGATGCCAGCTGGGCTACCCAACGATGTTCCATGGCCCCCAGCTTTGCAGTTGACAAATAACTGAGTGGGTTATTGTCTGTGTAGACTGCACTTTTGCCCAAGAAGGTACTCCCTGAATTTTTCTGTCATTGCCCACTTTAGGGCCAGAAATTCCAACTTCATGGAACTGTAGTTGGCTGGGTTGCTTTCAGTGGGCCGCAGGCCTCTGCTGGCATATGCAATTGGTCGTACCACATCATTTTGTTCCTGGGATAACACCGCCCCCAGGCCCCCATGACTCGCATCTACCTCAAGGATAAAGGGGTAGAAAAAAAATCGGCATAGGCCAGCACTGGTGCATCAATCAACTTAGCTTTGAGTGCCTCAAAGCTTTGTTGACATTCATCTGTCCAATGGGCTGACAGACTCTGTCCTGGCCTCTTCCTGGCTTTGGCTCCATCTAGCTCCGCAACCAATCCATGCAAGGGGCCGGCCAACTTGGCAAAACCCTCCACAAATCGCTGGTAGTAGCTGGCAAAGCCCAGAAACGACCACAGCTGTGGAACGTTACCTGGGGTTTGCCAGTTGGCCACCACCTCCACCTTGCGAGGATCAGTGGAGACACCCTGGTCAGAGATCACATGGCCCAGGTAGTGCACCTGACGCTGGAAAAAGGCACATTTGCTGGGCTTGACCTTCAGGCCTTCTTGCTTCAGACGTCCAAGCACCAAATCTAATCTCTCCAAGTGCTGGTCGACTGTGGAGGAAAAGACCACAATGTCATCCAAATACAATAAAAGCGATGGACATGCGTTGCATCAGTCTTTGGAAGGTGCTGGGAGCATTGCACAGTCCAAAGGGCATGCGGTTCCACTCAAACAGGCCAAAGGGGGTTCAGAAGGCACTTTTGGAACGGTCTGCCTCTGCCACAGGAACTTGATTGTACCCGCTAGCTAAATCTAGAGTAGAGAACCAGCGGGAGCCAGTTAATGCATCCAGGGACTCTTCTATGCGAGGGAGAGGAAAAGCATCCTTCCTCGTCTTGCCGTTTAACTGTCGGTAGTCAACGCACATGCGAAGACTACCATCCCTTTTGCGCACCAGCACAATCGGCGACGCATAGGGACTGCTACTTTCCCTAATCACCGGAGACTCGAGCAACTGGTTAATATGCTCCTTCACCGCCTCATAATCTGAAGGAGGGATGCGTCTGTAGCGTTGCCACACAGGAACTTCATCCAGAATGGGGATCTCATGGGTGATCAGAGTCGCAATAGTAGCCACCATTGAAGGAGTCTCAACCACTCCCTGGGGTAGGCCAACCACACTGGCTGGAGCCAACGTACCAATCACTGTACGTGGAGGAAGCCTCACACTTGCAGCGCCCACATTAACCACAGGGACATATACTCTCCCCTTCTGCACCCTTACCAGAGCTGGTGAGACCAGAAGTCCAGCAGGGAGTTCTGACTCCGAAGCTCAAACAAAGCGAACGTACCTGATCCCTGGTCAGAACAAGTGGAACGGATCATTTTCAAGGTACCACCCGGGATCCAACAGGCCTTAGGACCGCGAACTCTTGCATTGTGAAGGCGGACCAACTCCCCCTCAGTGCCCTGGTGGCACTGTTGCAAGGCTGCCACCAACGTGCCTGGAATCTTAGTTGCCTGTTGGGGACTAAAAAGGGCATCGCCATGGTTGTCAAACAGTCTGGCATAACAACGGTTGATAATATTCATCCCCAGCACCCCGGGTGTTTTGTTAGAAGCACCAGGAGAGTCCTTTACCACTAAAATTCCACACCGAGGCAACAGTGCACCACAGAGTTCAACTTCAAGCTCCAAATAACCAATGTAGGGGATGGTTAATCCGTTGGCTGATCTTAACTGCAACCAACGGCAGTCATGAAGACGTTTCAACCCACGCGGCTCAAGCTGCTCCCGGAAAAAGCTTTCTGTGATGGTGGAAACCATGGAGCCTGTGTCCACTAGACAGGAAACAACGTGTCCCCCCCATGGTCACCTCCAAATGTGGGCAATTGGCCATCAATTTGTTCACGTCCGAGCCAACCACTAACCCCCACGAGCTTTGGCTCTGCAGCTCGGCGGGCACTAGTTTTCCGATGGAAATTGGGTCTTTGTGTGCCCCTCTGGTCCCTGAGCCAGTAAGGTTGTCTGTGATGATGAATTGACGCGTACACCATCACAGTCCCTTGCAAAATGGCCTGGCTGTTGACACCGCCTGCAGGTTATGGGGCGCTGAGGGGGACGGCTGGGTGGCACTGTACCTTGAATGGCTAAGAGGCTTTGGGTCAGCTGGTTTATTTGTCGCTGCTGTTGTTTGAGTATGTCCCTGATTTCACTCAATACTGATGACTGCCGGGAGTTTTGCACCACACCAGCACTACTTCCAACACCACACTGAAACCCAATAAAGGAAGAAACCGACTGACTCCGGCCCTTGCCACCCCCGGAGGAGCCTTCACACTCCCATTGGATAGCCTCTCCCCTGACCTCAAGCAATGTGGCCGTAGGCTGTCTGTGCACAAACTGTTTTAATTCCCGTCGTAGCATATGATCAGAAACGTTTTCTACAAACTGATCAGGAAGCGGTGGGTGCAAACACACCCACATGGTTGGCCGTAGACGAAGTGGGAGGGGGGCCGTGTAGAGGACACCTACGAAAACACTGAAAGAACTAAAACTCTGTACAGCGGCAGCAGCAGCGGGTTCCACCAAACACCCTGTGGAGGCAAACCAGAAAACAGGCAGCAAGGCATTACCTCCGTGACCAGAGGACATGCAGGGCGAAGAGGCACACGTCACACACATACCGATCAGCGTTGATCGCACCTAAAGGGAGGGGCAGGGAGCGATCAACGCTCCGTTCCACTTCGCCCCTTCCTGTCACCCGCCGATATGCTGTGTGACAAGGAGTTACGATACTCACTGCAGTAGAACACAAAAACAGGACACCACAAATGCAGCAACCGAAAGGAGAAGGTGTACGCAGCAAGCCCCTGGCCACAATACCTGCACTGACAGGGGAGCAGGAACCCAGAGAACAGGAGGCAATCTCAGCAGGAACTGAGGGAGAGCCTGCTCAGTCCTCTTTTGTAGTTGGCCAGGTGCTCATCAGCAGAACCAAGATGAGTGACGACACCTGTGGCTCAATTAGCTCATCCTGCCACATTTACATTAGTACTGGGGGGTATTCCAGGAAGCAAGTTATGCTAGCTCCCACGGTAAGTTTGAGGCTACGGAAGCGGATAACCTCAGCTTTCGGTTCCAAAAATGGAGGTATGTTTCAGGGTATGTCAAGTTGCCATATCAACTCATGCTCTAAACATAACCCGGTCTGAAGCAGGTTTAGTTGAAGGTTAGTTTCTTTTCAGAGAGTTGAAGCAGCATGGCGTGTCCATTTGAAGATGATTTAGTGGATGAAGAAGCTCAGATAATACTTTTTCCACAGTGAGAGGGTGATAAGACCACATATGGATGTTGGAAAGATAAACTTTTTTACATTAATCTAACTTAATTATTTGCTTCAGTTAAGATAAATCATTTTTTTAAATTAAGTCAGCTTAAAAATAACACGTAGTTATCAGACAGTTATTTTTCTTTCATTTAAATTAATTCAATTAAGTAGGTGTAACTTTGGTGCTGCTCTTATATCGGCACCGCAAGGCAGTGGCGGTTCTACACTAACTTACTCCCTGGGCGAGTAACCCCACCAGCGCCCCCCCCCCCCCGCACACATACAAAATTTGACAACATCCTGTTGTGTTCCCTATCTTCTATTTAGCCATTTTACTCAAAAAATGCATGAATTTTATAGACTCGTATTACAGGGGGGTCAAACTCAGTCACACAGGGGCCTAAGTTAAAAACACGCTTAAATATGAATAAAAACAGGAACATTAATCCAGAATAACTCAAGTTAAACCTTAAATAACTTGTGATATTTTGCTCTCCATATAAATATATTCTGTCAAAATTATACAAATATGAACATGCTGCAGGACAAAACAAAGAAGGCCTGGAAATATTAATAAGAAATTACATATCAAATAATTCCATTTTTTTTGCTCTTTCATCATTTTTTAGAGCATTTTTTTTTTAGAGCTGGACTCCTGCTTCATTTTTAGCAATATTTTCTTAATGTGTGACGTCCTGTGTGTGTCTTTGTGAAACATATCAGAGGGATTAGATCTAAAAAATAAAACTTATTGTGATTAATATGTTTAGGTCTTATAAAACATTAAAGACTATCTTAGAACCCATCAGTGGGATTACTCCAAAAATATTTGTCATTTCCCTAAATTTGTGCATTACCAACAGCAGAAATCCTCCAAAAAAACTAAATCCATAAAAAATGGTCTGCGCTCATCCCCCCTCCCCCTCCCTTTCCCTCTGACACACGCGGCTCCGTCTCTATGACGGGAGGCGCAGCTGCGGCCCAGAGTTGATTGTCAGATAGAAAAAGACTCCCAATCACCTGTTAGTGTGATTCAGCCAGCCACCGGTGAGCTGCGCTCCCCTCTCGAGTTTTTTAACATATGTTCCAAAGACTACCGCAAAGAGGTGTGGCCGCAAGCGTCTTGCAGCAGAGGGCGGTGGTCACGTGCGCATCGGGTCTGCTGTGTCGGAGCAAAGAATTGTGGGAAATAATCTCCATCGCCTGCTTTTTTCGAAATTGAGTTGAGCACGGATGTTTCTTCTGCCTAATTCCTTTTCATGTGCCTGTTTTACGTTGTTTCACTCTGAGGTATTCTTTTTTTTTTTTTTTTTGCACCATAAGTGTGAAGAGCAAGTAAGAGGAAGACATTCTTAAGAGTCTGATGTGTCAAAGTAAAGCATTAAGTGTCGGCTGCTGAAGCAATTTCAAATTAAAAGCTTCAAGCTTCCTCTTTGAATATAGTATGTAGCACATTATGTTTAACGCCTCAGGCACAGCAAATGCCGCCCCCTATGAAATGCCGCCCTGGGCGACCGCCCACATCGCCCATATCAAAAACCGCCACTGCCGCAAGGAATTGGGGGATACCTTTTCTTTGCCTGTCTGGTAGGATTTGGGTTTAAGTGTGGGTTTTTGACCAAATGTGTTTAGTTATTTAGCTCTTTTACTGTGTTTTGCCTAGTTATTTTGTCCTACTATGCTTGAGTCTCTGCATCATGAGTGAGAGGGAGGGAGAGGATGAATAATTTATATAGCACCCCTACTATTGAACAATGTAATTATGTTGAAAAATTGGTAAATCAATGTATAAATTCTGAGTATATTATTTCTTTCTTTTTATTGTTATAAAAATGAGTATATCTGCCGGCTCAAACTTAGACATATGAGAGATCAAGAATTATAATAATAATTGAATTGGAGTAATAAGACATTTAGTTAGATAAATATGTAAATTTGAGTTGTATAAATAAACAATTATTGAGTTTTATAGACGTAAGAAATTAGGTTGAATAAATTTAACTCAATTACCAATGGAAGTAATTCATTTAAGTTGGCACAATTGGATAAGTATGCGTCACAAGGAAAATAGAAATAGGATCAGAAACTTGTGCGTTTACTTTGTCTGTTCTTTTTCTACAAGCAGAAATTCTTTTTCCTGATGCAGCCGTATGACTTTTTTGATGGGCGTATAATCTCCATACGCCGTCATTAAAATCTCAGACTCTGTCTCACTGAAGTAGTGCTCTCTTTTTCTCTCCATGCATTTCCATGGTGACACCTCGGTAATCGGCAATTCATTGAGAATGTCTTTATGTTTTTGCCATGCACGCGCATTATCCCAGGGTTACCAAGTCGAGCGTAATTACACTAACTCATATCCGGTCTTTTGGAACCGACATACCCAGAGTATGCAAGTTCAGGCAGATTTCAGCCAGAGTTCAGGCTTAAAGTCAGGCTAGTTTAAACATGCTTCCTGGAATACCCCCCTGGTGCCTGTCCATCGCTTCACTGGAAATGTTTTTTATTGTTACCCTTCATCACAGTCTGCTTTGCACCTTTTCCAGTTAAGTTCTAGGGAAAAAAAGAGTCATGTTTAATTTCTCTTGTAATAAACACTACATTGATGTTAGTCACCCTGTCCCAGCAGGGTGGCTTTTTTCCACAGGCAATCACCATACGGAAGACACACACAGTTCCACCATACACCTCACTCTGACTTTTTACAAATGCTAATTACTGACTACACACACAATGGAGTCAAAAAAGTATTCAAACAATTTATTTGTAAATTATGTTGGAAAATAAATATTTGGTTGCCTACAAAACTAGCAAGATTTATGGTTCTCACAGACCTGTAACTTCTTTTATAAGAGGATCCTCTGTCTTCCACTTGTCTGTATTAATGGTATGAGCTGGTTATCTATAAAAGACACCTGCGCACAACCTCAAACGGTCACACTTGAAACTTAACTATGGCCAAGATCAAAAAGCTGTGAAAACCTCCCTTCAGCAAGGATATTAAAGGCTACGTTTACACAGTAGGCTGAAATGACCCAATTCCGATTTTTTTGCCCCTATGCGACCTGTATCTGATCTTTTCATAACAGTCTGAACGACACAGATACGATCTTTTCAAATGCGACCCAGGCCTCTTGGGTATGTGGTCTTGAATTCGATACGTATACGATCTTTCCTCCGTCCTCCGTCTGACCGGCCACGCCACATGAATCCGACCCGTACATCATTGATACTCTACAAAAGTCATAATTCTGCGTTGGAGTAGGCAGGAACGAGAACATAAACATCAACCACCAATAAGTGAAAGAGAAGCAAGGTCACCGAATTGATTAATATTTGGGGTGACAGCTCTACTCAGGCTAAACTCGAGGGCTCTTATCGCAACCGGGCGGTTTTCGAAAAATTTCTGGCGAAATGGCCGAGCGTGGTGTTAAACCTTTCCCGCGATGACATTTTTTTTCTACCTTTCTGACCATGGTCAGAAGCATGGGGGACAGAAGGCGGATCCTCCTTCGGTGTTCACTTCCCCGTTGGGACCCTCAGATTCTCCAGAGTGGGTTAATAAAGAGTCAATAGCAGTTCTGCTGGGGGAAGCCTTCTTTTATTGTTGTTCTCCTTCCTCCCTAACACACAACATGAATGAGCACCCCCACTGCCCCCCTCATTCTCTACCTCGCTGCACGCGCTTTATCCTGTCTGTTACACACTCACACAGACCCGCTTGCGACCCCAACACATACACATCCCCATTCCACAACAGTGGGTACAAATGATCCTGGCTCCAATGCCTTCTAAAAATGAGAAGATTGTAATTGTGCTGGCTCCTTTGTGAAAATAAATATAATAATGGAAAAGAGCTCCGCTTTGACAACACTGTTGTTGACATCCATTGCTAATGTTAGCTACTTCCGCAAACAACAGTGACGTCGTTCACCGTTGAGTACTCTTCTGCGCATGCGGGTCACTTCTGGGTCATTTTACGGTCACACAGGAGATAACAAAAATTCACATTTAATTGGAAATGTGAACAGCCTTGCAAAAAAAATCTGATTTTTTCAAAAAATCAGAATTGAGCATTAAGCCCTGCAGTGTGAACGTAGGCAAAGATAAACCCAAACACACTGCCCGGTTAACAAAGGAGTGGTTTCAAAGGAAGCATTTCAAGGTCCTGGACTGGCCTAGCCAGTCTCCAGATCTCAACCCTATAGAAACTGTTTGGAGGGAGTTGAAAGTTCATGCTGCCCAGCGACAGCCCCAAAACATCACTGCTTTAGAGGAGATCCGCATGGAGGAATGGACCAAAATACCACCAACAGTTTGTGGAAACCTTGTGAAGACTCATAGAAAAAGTTTGACTGCTGTCATTGCTAACAAATGAAACATAACAAGGTATTGTGACCAAATACTATATATGTGTTTTAACTTTTAAGTTTGAACATTTTAAGTTATTGGTGTTTAAACAAGTTTAAACCATGGTCTGAGTGAATACTCGTTTCTGATTGGCTGCTGGGTGTGCATTAAGTAAGGGTTAATGGCCGACGAAGTGTGCATTATTACTTCGCCCCGGACCACGTAACAAATAGTCCGCGTCGCGCTGCACCACCGCTGCAGTCAAGATTCGGCGATGTGTATATATATATATATATATATATATATATATATATATAAATGTGTGTGTTTAAACTGTGGTCCTTGAC